>JAMPIV010002921.1:245000-390897 GCA_024509875.1 Oreohelix idahoensis
AGCAGATCTAAAAACAAATTGAAAAAAAAAAAGCAGTGGTAGCAAAAGTGTTCACCAGTTCTCTTCTCTTTGTGTTTTTCTTACTTTTCAATGAAGCCAGGTATCTTCATCAGCAGAAGATCTTGATCCAGGACAACAGAATGCTTGAAAGTAAGATCGATAGCGGACACACCTTATACTTGAATGGAAGCTACGTCCCTCCACAATGACTGACATCACAAGTGGAAGGCAAAAACTGAGTTATATTAGATATCCCACACTAAGCTGTTGTCTATAGCTACATACTGTTGTATATCTCTCGAGTTTCATCTTTATTTTTGGCTAACAGAAGATGGTGATCTGATGCCACATCTGCTCTTCTGCATACCTTCACATACTGCAATGATGATCTATTGTTATTGTTGATCAGAATCGACGTCACTGCACTACGGGCAAGCCCATAGGTGCGCAGTCTCCCTCAGCAAATATCGAAGGGTATGAATGCTAATTGTTCCCGTTGCGCACTGGTTGTATTTACGCTGGATGCATCCTCTCAAGCGTCCATTCCTGCTTCCTGCTCGTCTCATGTTTTATGTCAAGTTCCAGCACTCTTAGCCTCGATGGTTTATCGACTGTAGTGCCATTCTATAAGATCTTCCTCCTTTCTTTGATCCATAACCACCAACCGTCAAAGCAGTCAGCGGCCATCATGCCTGGTGGCACCTTGTAGGGCAGCAACAAATTGATTCCACTTTGCTCGGTCGGCGGCCATCCTTCGTACAGTGCCCCAACTGTGGTTCATTCTTTGCATCTCAGCTTTCACAGTTCTCCGCCAAGTTGTTTTTGGTCGGCCTCTCTTTCGCTTTCCCTCGGGGGTCCATAGCATAGCTGTTCTTGTGATGGTATCAGGGTCCCTTCTGAGGACGTGGCCAAACCAACTCCAGCGTCTGCCACCTATGATGGTGTGCATGTCCTCCTGGTTACTCCGAATAAGTAGTTCTTGGTTGCTGATGGTGTTTGGCCAAAAGATTCGGAGAATTTTCCTTAGGCAGATTGTGTGGAAGGAGGACAGTTTCGACATTTCCTTCTCTGTTACTCTCCAACATTCCGCACCATAGAGAAGCACAGAAAGTACACAGCTCTCATACAGTCTTAATTTGGTGTTTGTGCTGTACTGGGAAGACTTCCAAATGTTGTTGAGAACAGCAAAGGCTGTTCTCGCTTTATTCATTCTGTTGTTAATGTCCTTGCTTGTTCCACCGTCAGGTGTTACTATGCTTCCTAGGTAAGTAAATGTGTCTGTCTGTTCTATAAGAGACGGTCATTAATTGTTCTCAGTATCTTTCCATTATTCATACTGCTCCCTCAGGCATATCGTAACAGGGAGCTATTATGAGGTTGTGCATAGGGCCGATAACCTCATCATATCAAACACGGTTGCTACAGAAACCAAAGCTGCAGGAGCATTTTAGTGCTACGCTGCAGGTTTCACGCAAGGTGGCCATTTACAGCATCTCCATGCTCCAACAAGGTGGCCATTTACAGCATCTCCATGCTCCAACAAGGTGGCCATTTACAGCATCTCCATGCTCCAACAAGGCGGCCATTTACAGCATCTCCATGCTCCAACAAGGTGGCCATTTACAGCATCTCCATGCTCCAACAAGGCAGCAAAATGGGAAATGAATAAATGACACAAGTAATACAGACCAATAAAAACCTACATAATTCATTCATCATTAGCTGCCATCTTCACAATGAAGGTCGCCAGTAATGAATCTCCAACGTCATGTCTCTTGTCTTGATGGTGCACTCTGATACTCTTTCTTGTCCATCTCTTGATGTTATCTTCCCACTTATAGCGCTGTCTTCCCCTTGCACATTTGCCTTCAACTCTCCCCTCTATTATAGTCTTATATATATATATATATTTATATAATCTCAACAAAAACCTACAGAATTAACACAGATCAACAAACACCTACACAAGAAACACAGACCATCAAAAACCTACCTTGAGAAAACAGCAGCTACATGATGTGAAAGTGACTGCTTCGTGTGAGGCACCAGAGAAAACTCTGAAGCAGACAAGTCACTCTCACTTCTAATCCCATTATTCCAGTGATCTCCATCAGCCCTCTCACTGACTACAGCCTCCACTCGTGTGTACCGCGCCCTGGCAATGACAGACTGGCCGCTGGATGTGTGCCTGTGAACCAACTGCTCGGAGGACGTTATCACAGGTTGCTGGAAGAACAGTGTTGTGGAAAGAAATAATTATCATCAGTACACAATACAGGAAGCGTATAAGTGGTGAAAATGATGAAGAAAACACTGAAAAACCCTTGTGCTAAAGGCACGCGACAGGAGGATTAGGCATGCATTTGTTTAAGGCCAATGCTCCTTACGGAACTCAAGGGTCATGGAAGAATGAATGTACTGTGTAGTTTCTAGGTGACTCAGGATATATAACGTATAGGACTACTGTTCTTTCAGGCATGTATTAATCTCATATAATAGCATAATATTTCTGCAGGGGGCTTGGACATCTCATCATGTCAATCAAGAATGAATGTACTGTGTAGTTTCTAGGTGACTCAGGATATACAGCAATACCTCGACTTTCGCCGCTTCAAGTTTCGTCGCTTCGCTCTTTCGTCAGTTTTCAATTATAACTATGTTTCCAAATTTCGTCGCTCGCTTCGTTCTTTCGTCGCATTTCGTCATCACCGCACGCCATCTTGTTTCTTTCGTCTTTCAGTCTTTGAATAGAAGTCATTTAGTGTGCACTTTTTTTTTTGAATTGGCCGCATTGAATCTCTTATATTTGTGATTAAACATATTAATACTACTTATTTGTGTGATTAAAATAACCAAACTATTCATACTTTATCATTTTTGTGATTATACTGTAAAAAGTTCAGAGTTATTTTTGTGATAACAGTATAATGACAGTGTTCATATCGTGATTATAAGAACGTGTACAGTACATTATTTTGTTATCTATTACTGTATTTTATTTATCTTTATGTTTATTTCTGTTTATTTAGGTGTTGCACGCATTCGCAAGTGTTATATAGTTAGTTATTTACATTTTTTTTGGCGGCCCTAATGCATTTGCAAGCTAAATAAAGGCTATGCTTAAACTTTCATCACTTTTCGACTTTCATCAGAGCTCTGGTCCCTAACCCGTCGAAAGAGCGAGGTATTACTGTATCGCGAATAGGACGACCGTTCTTTCAGGCACGTATTAATCTCATATAATAGCATAACATTTCTGCGCGGGGTTTGGACATCTCATCATGTAAAACAAATGGCTACAGAACCAACACAGCAGCAGCATGTGCTTTGACACAGGAGGGAAAAGATGTAACAGGAGATGGAGGAGCCGAAAGATATTCAGATTAGAATACAGAAAAAAAAAACATTAAAAAAAAAAATTCTTGACAATTGATACGTACTCTAAGAAAATCTGCCAGATTCTTCTTAAAAGTAGAAATGCTAGAAAATGTATAAATATTTCAAGAGAGTTTGAAAACAACAGGACAGGGAGTTTGAGCTGGTGCTCAAGGTCTTTGAGGAGACACAGCCTAGAAGAGAATCAGTCCTCCCTCGGCCAAGTTGTAAAAAGATAAGACTGAGGTTGTGCATGGGGGCTGGCTAAGTCATCATTTAAAGTCAGTTGATACAGAAACCATCAACACAAGAAACCATCAACATAAGAAACCATCAACACAAGAAACCATCAACATAAGAAACCATCAACACAAGAGACCATCAACATAAGAAACCATCAACACAAGAAACCATCAACACAAGAGACCATCAACACAAGAGACCATCAACACAAGAGACCATCAACACAAGAAACCATCAACACAAGAGAACATGGAGTGCTTTGGCTCAGGCTTTCTGCAAGAGGACCACGTGCAATGATCTCCCCGCTCTCTCTCTTTAAGAAGTAAAACAAAATGGATAAAGAAGACTACAGTTAAAAGATCTGAGACAATTCAAGATAAGGAGAAAAAGAGGCTAGAATATTGATAGTTTTCAGAAGAAAGAAGAGATGAGCCTAGACCAGTGGCAGGCAACCCAGGACCTGCGGGAATCTACTTTAGAAACACTGAGCTCTCGAAAGATCTACCGTGATAAAACCATGCCTGTTTTCAGAGTGTGTGAAATAAGTGCAGCCTGTATTTAACTTTTATCTCCGCTGGATGACACACTTCCATCAACAGAGCAGTAGAAAACTCATACTCAATGATTTAACCTAATGTTAACTTCTTCTTCTGCTTCTTCTTTGATCCTTAGCTGCCAACTGTCAAAGCTTTCAGTGGCCATCACGCCTAGTGGCGTCTTGAAGGGCAGCAACAAACTGCTTCAACTTTGCTCAGTGGGCGGTCATCCTTCATGCAGTGCCCCAGCTCTTGTTCATTTCTTGCATCTCGTCCTCCACAGTTCTTTGCCAAGTTGTTTTCGGTCGGCCTCTCTTTCGCTTTCCTTTAGGGGTGCATAGCATAGCTGTTCTTGTGATGGCATCAGGGTTGCTTCTAAGGATGTGGCCAACCCAACTCCAGAATCTGCCAGCTATGATGGTGTGCATGTCTTCTTGGTTGCTCTGAGTCAGCAGTTTTTGGTTGGTGATGGTATTCCGCCAAAAGATTCCGAGAATTTTCCTTAGGCAGACTGTGTGGAAAGAAGACATTTTCGACATTTCCTTCTCTGTTACTCACTAACATTCCTCTTCCTCACCATAGAGAAGCACAGAAAGTACACAGCTCTCAAATAATCTTTATTTTGTAATGTTAACTTCATTTAAAAAAAAAAAAAATCATGTTCCTATCTCATTTAGTTCAAAATTAAAGTGAATCTGTGTTAACTAGCTCGTGAGTTTTCACTGGGAATTTGAAAAAAGTAAATTTAATTTCGGGAGTACCATGCTTTCAAGTGCCAGTTGGAAAAGACTACTCCAAATATCTGTAGCTTTAAAATTCTTTTTCTTTCCCCCCCCCCCTCTGCCACCTACAGATCTACCAAACCACTACTGTGATCCACCAGTCAATTGTGATCTACCTTGTGCTGACTCCTGACCTAGATAGACTATTGATAAATGTTGAGATGAGATTAGACAATAATTAAACAGAGGAAAGAGAAGAGGAAGCATGATTAATGAAGGCTGGTCACATCCAAACACAGAATGGCAAAATAATCGTCATCACCCTTCAGATCCCCAAGGAGCAAGGGCCTTCAACAAACTTTTTGCCGAAGTCGGATGTGTCGGGCCGAAAGGACCAGATATTGCAGCTTTGCTGTAAACGGCGACACAATGCAACCAACGTCCTTTTCAGGACGAACGCAGAAGAAGAACAACAAATTTTTGCCAAGTCTTCCTGTCCCGTGCCGTCAGCTCCGGGTCTTTACATGTCCACTTCCATTCATTCATGCCTGTCTTCAGTTCTCTTCTCCAATTGTTTTTCAGTATACCTCTGCTTCTTCTACCCTGGGGATTCCAGACCAAGGACTGCTTTGTAACGCTATGAACAGGTCTTCTCAATGTATGTTGTATCCATCACTAGCATCTTCTTCTCATCTCTTGTTTTACTAGCACTTGTCTGGTTCTTGTCATCAGTTCCACATTAGTGATCTTGTCATACCATTTCAATCCTTCTATTCTATTCAAGCACCTATTTATGAAAGTTTGTAGCTGTCTGGGTTTTTTTGTTGTCCATGTTTCAGAGCCATACAATAGGACTGGCTTCACATTTGAGTTTAATACTCTGATGTTTGTGCTTGGCTTGATTTCTCATGATCTCCCCAATGCACCACAGTACTGACAGAAAACTACATGAAAATAATAGACAAAATAACAAATACAGAGAGGCAATGACAGACCTTCATTGTTGTGAAATCCAGACTGGAAACAAAGGCAGGTGTAGTTGTTGAAGCTGTTGTAGTGATGATGGCAGTGGTGGCTACGAAAGGCATGTCTGCTTGCCTAGACCCTGGCCAGCATTAAACATAAAAGGAAAAGCAAGTGTTATATAATTGGTATAGAAAAACAATTTTAAAAAATAAATAACATTTTGCCTTGGTTTAGTGAGGAGTGCACCCTTCAGCCTAGACACAGGGTCCTTTGGTTATATTAGGGAGCATGTCCAAACATAAAAGACCTTATGGTCTGGGTATTTCTCCAATGGTTTATAGAAAAATAAGCATTTACATTCAAATAGAGATTATAAGGCCAAAAATTTAAAAAAAAAAAGAAAAAAGAAAAAAAAAAGATGTAATCCACAAGGATTAACATTTTCACTTCCAAAAATTAACACATTAACTACTGAATTGAAAAACACACTGTGGCCGAATTAATTTTTTTTCCCATTTTCATCCTGTAGGTGTTTGCACAAAGTATGCTGGAGTTTTCGTAATTGTATACAGATTTTTATGAATTACACGTCATTTTACAGATAAATGAATGTACTATTACAATAAGCACCAGTTGTAACTCTAATAGAGGTTGTTGCTATTTAACGGCCCTCCGATGGCCGAGGACTTGCAATATTTTCACAATTATAACTGCTTGCGCCCCATCTCTATAAAAATCACTATTTCAATCAATGTGCACACCGTTTTCACTCTTGTCCTCGTCGCTAGATCTATCAGTCAATTGTTGAAACAAGTTTCTAGCCTATTCAGCCGTTAGACGCGATGTACAAGCATTTTTTGTGGTCCTATCACTAGTTGCCACGGTAAACAGTTTTACACGATTTGGTAACTAACCCAAAACGCTGAAAAATATGAACATAATATCAATTTTTCAGTGTTCTACAACAACCATGCTTTGGGAATTTGTTTTCCGGTGGCAACTTAAAATCTTGAACCAGTTGTTTCAGTACATTTTTCATTCGTTTTATTACTAAAAATAGATCGACGCTCTGAGCGGCTCGCGGTCCAAATGATAGGATTTCAAAAGCCGGTCCCACCGGCTCGCGGTAGTTAATGTGTTAATTAAAAAAAAAAAAATTAATTCTTCTTCTTCCTCATCATCATCAATCATCCTCAACATCATCATAAGCAACATCTTTTTTTTTCCTTTATGGAGTTTGCAGCCACCATTGCAAATGTCCTCCTAAAGGAAGTCTACACCAAAGCATTTATTTCCCATATGAAAATTTGGACAGTTTGACATCATGGCATGGAAAGAAGTCAACAATCAACAACAGGATTGATAAACAGGACAATTTAACCTCACAAGGCTGAAGGCAAAAACAAAAACCAGAAAGGCCACTATAAGAGACTTGTTATTCGCTGATGACGAAGCAATCTTCATTCAACGTCAACAGGAGCTTCAGAGCTTGATGAATCGCTTCACCCAAGCATGCAAGAACTTTGGCCTCCCAATAAATCTAAAGAAAAAAATGTGCTTGGTCAGGATGTGGATGTTGCACCAGTTATCACTATCGATTGGCAGTGATGAACCACTTTACATATCTGGGGTCTACTACCAATAACACAGGAATTGACAGCCGCATTGGCAAATGCAGCCAACTTTGCCCGCCTCACAATGCGTGTTTAGCAAAACCCCAAACTCATAATCAAGACCAAAGCTGCGCTATATAACGCCTACATCACCAGCACACTTCTATATGGTATTGAGACTTGGACAACCTATGCTAAGCAAGAAAGAAGGCTCAATACATTCCATCTACGGTGTCTTCGCCACATCCTTGGTGTTTCATGGAAGAACAAAGTGACAAATGCTGAGGTGTTGTGTCATGCTGGCCTTCAAAGCTTAGACAGCGCAGGCCTGGTCATGTCCGCTGCATGGAAGATGGTCACACCCCGAAAGATATCTTCAGCAGACAACTGGCAGATGGCAAAAGAACAGTTGGGCGACCCCAGCTGAGGTTCAAAGATGTGCGCAAGACAGACACGAGTGCACTGGACATAAATCCAGCAACCTGGGAGGATGAAACTGTCAATCACACAAAGTGGTGATGCTCTCTATGGCACCTCCTCAGAATGGCAAGCAGAAGGGAAAAGAAAAAGTCAAAAGGAACAACAAAAAAAAAAAAAGCAGCTGAAGGCTGTCACCTCAGGTGTGTATTCCCATAGTCAGTTATGACTGAAGGGACCATAATTATTACTCGGGACAGGATGTAGTGAAGCAACATGATCACCTACACCATCAGATATGGTACTTGAAGAATGCCAAAAGCGAACCACTCTTGCAGCGGTGGTTTCCGTAGCAACAGACATGCATTAAGAAGCAGTAGTGTTATTCTTTCTTCGTCTCCCCCCACCCCGTCCCCCTAATCATGTAAAACATATTGTTGCTGAAACCACTGCTGGACGAGCATGCGAATGCTCGACGCAGGCTTCCTGTAAGGGGACCAGCTGCAGTGGTCCTTTCCATGCTTCTTAAGGAGCAAAAATGAAAATGATGATGATGATGCTGACGATGATGCTGACGATGATGCTGATGACGATGCCGACGATGATGCTGACGATGATGAATTCTAAAACATACAGACAATAATTAATTAACAGAAAAAGACCAAACCGATATGAACAAGCTAGCTTGTTGTTTGACAGTTTGGGCCAAAGACGCAGCGAAAGTGATGAATGCCGTCAGCGACCCATAGCTTGACTGCTTGCGTCAGGGTCAGCGAACCAGAGCTGACCAAGACCCTACTCCACCTCCAAGTGGTGGTCCTGGAAACAGGCTGCATCACTGTAGTCTGGCTGAGAGAGAGTGGGGATCGAAGAGGGAA
The DNA here is from genome assembly GCA_024509875.1 of Oreohelix idahoensis. Lineage (NCBI taxonomy): Eukaryota > Metazoa > Mollusca > Gastropoda > Stylommatophora > Oreohelicidae > Oreohelix > Oreohelix idahoensis. The sequence continues at coordinate 253,751 of JAMPIV010002921.1, forward strand.
GGCTAACCCGGTCCCAGAAAATACCGTGCTGAAGTCGGATGTTCTGGAAAACAGGGACAACACCAACGGAGTGGAACAAAGGAATAATTGTCAAATTGCCCAAGAAGGGAGACCTTGCAGACTGCAATTAAAAAAAAAAAGTTAGTTGCTTATCCTTTACAGGACGTGGCAATCAACCCCAGCTTTTATTGGCTGTTTGTGATTTTTCTAGGCAATTTTTTCATTCAGTAGTTTGCCATTGCTTTCTGAACAGTACGGCGCTTATACCATTGTTAAAAATCCACACAAAGCGATCTGCTACCAAACTGCCTGCAGCAGGTTTCAAACCTGGTATATCTGGATTATGAAACTGCGTTCATATCCATTAGGCCACAGACGCCGAGACTGCAATAATTGGAGAGAAATCACTCTTCTCTCAGTTCCCAGCAAAATATTAGGCAGGATAATCATACAGAGAATTTTAAAAGCAGTAGACCACAAACTGAGGAAAGAACAAGCAGGATTTGGAAAGAACAGAAGATGTGCAGATCATATATTCACTCTCAGGAACATTTTAGAGCGGTGCTCAGAATGGCAGAGAAGCTGTACATTAATTTAATTGATTTTGAAAAGGCTTTTGACATAGGGACAGTCTATGGAAAATACTGAGGGCTTATCGAATTCCAAGCTGCATAGTGTCAACCATAAAAAGCCTCTATGCCAACTTTACGTGTAGTGTAGGGCAGAGCAACCTAACCTTTGAGGTGAAGACAGGAGTACGACAGGGATGCCCCTTATCAACCACTCTATTTTTAACAGTCATAGACTGGGTGATGTGACAGACAACAGAGGGCAGTCCAAGAGGAATAAGATGGACTACGTTTTCTAAATTGGAAGATCTGGAATATGCAGATGACATTGACTACTACTAGCACATTCACATCAACACATCCAGGAAAAAACGGATGGACTTAATGAGTATAGCCAGCAGGTGGGCCTGAACACCAATCTAAAGAAGACAGAGGTCATGACACTCAATGTGAGCAACCCCGAGCCCATAACAGTAAGGAATCAACAACTGGAACAGACAGTCACCTTCACATACCTAGGATGCATAGTAACAACAGAATGAACAAAGCAAGAACAGCCTTTTTTAGTCTAAACAACATCTGGAAGTCCTCTCAGTACAACACAAGCACAAAATTAAGATTATATCAGAGCTGTGTGCTTTCTGTGCTTCTCTATGGTGCGGAATGCTGGAGAGTAACAGAGAAGGAAATGTCAAAATTGTCCTCTTTTCACACAACATGCCTAAGAAAAATTCTCCGAATCTTTTGGCCGAGTACCATCACCAACTAAGCTCTGCTTACTCGGAGCAAGCAAGAGGACATGCACACCATCATAGCTGGCAGACGCTGGAGTTGGGCTGGCCATGTCCACAGAAGAGACCCTGATGCCATCACAAGAACAGCTATGCTATGGACCCCTGAAGGAAAACGAAAGAGAGGTCGACCAAAAACAACTTGGCGGAGGACTGTGGAGGCTGAGATGCAAAGAATGAACCAGAGTTGGGGCACTATATGAAGGATGGCCACCGACTGAGCAAAGTGGAATCAATTTGTTGCTGCCTTACAAGACGCCACTAGGCGTGATGGCCACTGACTGCTTTGACGGTCGGCGGCTAAGGATCAAAGAAGAAGAAGTTGGATGTGTCGGCCCAAACGGACACAACGCAACCAACGTCCTTTTCAGGATGAAAGAGTAAGAAGAAGAAGAATTAACAGAAAACAACCAATCAAAAGTGCAGACTTACCGGCAGCCAAATATCGGTTGTGCCGGGAGAAAACACTCATGACACTGTACGGATCAGATTTCGGCTCCAGCCACGCGTGGGAAGATGTCGGTTTATATGTGGCAACTGTAGGTTTGCCATGAGCCGAGGCCTCTGGTCCTCTGTGGTGCTTGTTCCCATGGACTCGCTAGCGATGAAGCAGATATACATTTTAACAACAGAAGAACGTTAAAAGTTCAGAGGAAAAAACAAAATACGTAAAAACGAGTAACCTGCCAAATAATTACTTAACTACTTACTTAGTCGTTCCTCTTCTACTGTGAAGTATAGAGGTTTGGAAGATAGAGCGCCATACTATCCTATCGGCCGTCTTCCTCCTGGCCTGGTTCTATTCTAGTCCTCGGTCCTTCAGAGATCGTCTAATGTTGTCCTCCCAGTGGACTCTGGGTCGTCCTGGAGGTCTGGATCCCTGGCTCTTAGCCTCCCATACCTGCCGTGGCAGCCGATCTTCTCCCATTCTGCAGACATGGCCAAATCATCTTAGTTGGGACTATTCTACCTGGGTCTGCAGGGGTTGGGTTCTTAGGCCTTAACTTATCGTCTGGTTGCGGACCATGTCTCTTCTAGTTACTTCAATGACCTAATTACAAGAATGAATTATGTTGTACTCTATCTGTCGCATGCCCTGATGATGGCACTAATCCTCCTGTGGTCATTTCCTTCCTTCCCATCCTACTGAACTTCGTTGAACCTTTGCAATCAAACTTATCATTACTAAAATCCAATGATCAGTGCACCATGGGAAAAAATTTAAATGCCAGTATGCTCTCTAAGCAGTTGTTCAATTTAATGTTCACGGTGCAGTGTGCGTTTTTCCCGTATATTCCTGAAAATGCACCATGAAAAGATTGCCAGGAATGTGTATTCTTTTAATGGGTGTTCAAGTGAGTTTTATAGGGTGCAATGTGCGCCTTTTCTTCATTTTCCCAAAAAAAGATGGTGGGATTTGTTTCATCCAAACATCTACACCTCACGGTAGAAGAGGGACGACTAAGTAAGTAAGGGATTTGTTTCACTATTTGTTACAGATTTGTTACTCTTAAATAACGGCGTGGTTTTCCCATGTTTGGCGCAAGAAATTTTCTGTGACTTTGAGCTTTTTTTTTATAGTGTTAATGTTACAAGGTCAGTTCTTTCCAAGTGTTTTTTTTAAAGTGTGGCTATGTCATTTGAAGTTGTACAGAAAACTGAATGAGGATCAATGAAATATAAAATTGGGACGAAAAAAAAAACCAAACAAACTTAGTTCCAATAGGTCTGCCCTGGACACTGGCCTATCACGAGCGCTTGGGAAAATCAGCCCTGAATACTGGCCTTTCATCTTTTACGAGTTAAGGAAATTAGTTTTATGGGCAAACCATTTCATCATGAATAAACCAGGTGACGAACTGGGGTTTCCTAATTAAAAGAAAAGCTCTCTGGGACTGATAATTTGTTTCTCTCTGACTCGGAGTCGTATTTATTCTATAAGGTAAATTTTTTTTTTTTCTGTACGCCCGCTAATACTTGAGGCGAAATCTCAGGTTAATATGTCTAACCTGAGACTGATTTTACGTGAGTATCCCTTTTTCCCTGTACACTGACAGGTGTCCTCTCACCATTCAGGCAGATACTCGCCGATTTTGGAGGTACCCATTAGAGCTGGGTCGGCTCAGGAGCCGTGCAGGTTATTCCAGTCCCTGGGTTGAAGGCACTCCCTCAAATGTCTTCTCCAGGGCTTGAATTATTCCAGTCCAAGTCCCGGTCGAAGACAATCCTTCAAATGTCCTTGCCAGCGCAGTGTGGTAACCATTACACCAGCGCGGGTACCAACTCCCTGTTTTTAAATTTGTATATCCTCAATTGTATCCTATCCTTGGAAGAAAACATATTTTAATGATTATCAAATCCATTAAAAAAAAAGTTGATAGCATTACAAGGTAGTTCTTGTTCTGGGTAAGAAAAAATAGAGGGAGACCAAAAAAAAAACGTGGAGAAGGAAACTCAGACATGACGGGAATAAAGAAGACACGGAAAGATCTTGAATAGTAGATAGCACGTTGACAGGAACAAACGAACAAACTTTATTTACGAAGGGTTAAGAATTGGGCGCGCAGGCCCCTCTAACATTCTGCCCTTCCACTCTCATTTATCTTGCATACTATATCCTTTCATTCCCACATGTTACTTAAAGCATTAATATGAAGGCATGCAACATTATAAAGGTAATATTACAGCATACGTTTACAGTCATAATCAAAATTAAGTATTTTTTTTTAAACAAACAAGAAAGTTAAAAAAAAATAATAATAAAATAAAAAGAAATAAAATAAAATAAAAAAAATTAATTAATAAAGCAAGAAAATTATTAAAAAAAATAATAAAATAAATTACTTACTTACTTAGTCATTCCCCTTCTAAAATAAATCCGTACAGTAAATCATGAATTCGAACATAATCAGATTAGGTGGCATGGTATCAGAACTCATGAAGTATTTGACAGCAGGAAACTCAGACATGAAGGGAATAAAGAAGACACTGACAGATTTTGAATAGCAGACAGCACGCGACAGGAGGGTTTGGAAGGTGGCTATTGAAGGTCAATGCTCCATGGGCATCTGAAGGGTAATCAATCAATAACCTGTAGCTCCCCAAGGAACATAGGCCTTCAACAAACACACGCCAAGTCTTTCCGTCATGTACCATCATCTCAAGTTCTTTCATCATTTTCACTTCTGTCTCCAGCTCTCTTCTCCATGTGTTTGTTTGCTCTACCTCTGCCTCTCTCACCCTGGGGATTCCAGAACAAGGACTGCCTTGTAATGCTATCAACAGGTTTCCTTAATGTGGTGGGTGCCGTTCGGAAGGTCCTAAGCCTATCACTTCTGTTGTTTGGTCTTCTACTTCTTTTTTTTCCCACTGAGTGCCTGATAACATACCTTTGTGTGTTGTTTGTTTATTTATTTACTGTTTACAGGCCTCAGGTTTCCCCTCCTTATATGTTTATACGTTTATAAAATACCAGAACCTACATTCTGTCCTTTACTTATTCTCATTCTTCTACCATTTACTAGACACAGTATTAAGGCCTTTGTCTTGTGTAATCTGGCCTATACTGTTTAATAGTGGAACTGCAGCAGTGATTGCGACTATAATTAGTCTGGATCGTCCTATGGTACATATCCGGATCACATGGGAGTTCGTGCTAGGCCTCTGTCGGTGAAGCATTATTTTAGTAATGCTTAGCTGGCAGAGTGGATAGTGACGATTCGCTCCCGTGGCTAGGCGGTGGGTGCCGTTCGGAAGGTCCTGGTTCGATCCCAGTAAGCCTATCACTTCTGTTGTTTTTCTGTTGTCTGGTCTTCTACTTCTTTATTTTCCCACTGAGTGCCTGATCATACCTTTGTGTGTTGTTTGTTTATTTATCCTCAATGTGTGGCCTATAATGATTAAAAAAAAAAAAAGTACTCACCCTATTACCAGAAATATTTGTAGGGCTTGCAACATCTGACCCCACAGCTGAGGTAACCTCACTGAAAGTTGATGTTTCCGTTATTTCTGACACATCATCATCATCATCATCGACTGCCTGGGACTTCTGCTTGTTCTGTGGATCAACAATTACACATTACAAATGCACACAAATGTAATTCCAGTTTCAGGCTTTGCCAGGTTTCTGCACAATTCCAGGTTAAGGTAGCCGTGTTGTAGAAACATGAATTTTTCTTATTTATAACTTTACATTTTGCCTATATATGTCAAAATGTTCCTTGGTAAGAGAGAAATCAAACCATATGAGTGATTGCATAATTATGCTAATTAGCTATTCAAAATGGCCGCCGCAGTATTAAAAATGCAGGGTTATTTTAAACCCACTTAACATAATTATTTCTCAACATATAGAGTTGAAATTCTGCATACAAGTCCACAAGTGTGTGCATTATGTCCTAAACCAAAAATATTTGGGATATAACATGTCCTATGTGTGACCATTTGTAAAAAAAATAGAATTGGAAATTTATCGAACCTCATTAGTATGCAAAATATCTCTACAAATAAAACAAATTGAGAAAGCAAATCAAAGTTTGGTTCAGGACAAGGTTTAAGATATTAAGAAACACTCTGCAAAGTTTCAGAGCATTCCAACAATTCGTTCTTGAGATATCGCGTCTCAAAATGTACCTGTCATGCTAAATAGGGAAAGTGAGAAAAAGAAGAAAAAGCAGAAAAATTTTCAGCCCACGTTTTTCACATTAGATCATAAAGAACTGACTTTAAGGAGAGTAATTTCCCTTCTCATAAATGGTTCTCTGGTATTTTCTGGTACAGAAGAGTTATGGAATTATTATCATTTCACCTTTTTAGTGTGCGCATCATAATGTTTTTAAAAAGTGGTTAGTAACCAGAGGTAAACAATGCATTGTCAAGGAAAATTAAGATCACCCCCTGGTCACTTATCCTTTAAAAAGTAAAAAACTATGCATCACTGGACAATATAAACCTATGTATTGTGGAGAGAGATGGTTTGGCTTCATAAAAACATTAAAAAAAAAAAAAAAAATGAAGTATTTCATGAAATTTGATTAAATTCTGGGACACAGCTACCTTAACATTCTGCTACTAGGGAAGCGAAAAAAAAAAACAAACAAAAAAAACAACCAAGATGTTACAAACGTTCATAAATGATTGACTGCATAGAATAAATTTCACTGGAGCAGCACCAGCAACATCTATTTTGAATGGTAAAATTTCCTTTTTTATGTACTTAACATAGTTCAAAGCCTAGGCTCAACTTATTCAAGAAAAGTTTAGCTTTTTCGGCTGCTCATCTGTGGAATAATCTTCCATATTGCCTAAAAACACACTCAGTCAATATCCATTCAATCTCCGAATTTTCAAGTACATCATGAGTGCAGATTATTTGCCACCCTAATTTAGTTATGTTCCTAAATCATTATATAATATCATTTGTAGGTTTTAAAGATAATTTTGCCATGTTCAATATTGATTAAGATAAGGTACTGTGAATGTGTGTAACTTATCGCACTGTTACAATGTTGGAATTGTATTTATTGTATTTTTTTGGTTTATTTTATTATTTGAAAATAATAATATTTAAGATGCATGTGAGAATAAATTGATTCAGTATGGAAGATGAGAGAAAGGTAGGGCAGAATGTTAGATGGGCCTGCATGCCCCATTCTAAACCTTTTGAAAACAAAGTTTGTTCATTTGTTCCCTTTTTTTTTTTTGGTTTATTTTGTTTGTCCCAGATGAAGACCGTGAGGCTACATCATAGTATTAAAAAAAAAAAAAAAAGGGCCAAAAAATGGTGGAAAAAAAAGCCAGGGCATGTATCATATTTTCCTTCAATCTTTCGCACTGCCACAATATATTCCAACTTCCCTCTTCTGATAACATTCATTCATTCATAACCCTCCACTCCCAAAGGAGTATAGGCCTTCAACAAACACATGCCAAGTCTTCCTGTCGTGTGCCATCATCTCAAGTTCCTTCCACGTTCTCCTCATCCCTTTCACCTCTGTTTCCAGCTCTCTTCTCCATGTGCTTTTTGGTCTACCTCTGCCTTTCTTGCCCTGGGGGTTCCAGAACAAGGACTGCCTTGTAATGCTATCAACAGGTTTCCTCAGTGTGTCCTATCCATCGCCATCTTCTAATCTCTTGTTCCACTGGCACTTGTCTAGTTCTTGTCCTCAGTTCCACGTTGGTAACCTTGTCATACCATTTTAATCCCTCTATTCTACGCAAGCACCCATTTATAAAAGTCTGTAGCTTTTTGGTTGTTGTCTTTGTTGTTCTCCATGTCTCCAGAGCCATACAATAGGACTGACTTCTTCTGATAACATACATAAAGAAAATCAGCCGTTTCCTTCAAACATGAGTAATTAGCTTCCATTGTGCTCTGGCTTCTCTCAGAACATCCTCATTAATCTTTTAAGTTGTCCAAGAAATTCTGTAAAACCACATCTCTGTCACTTCCAAAGATTTTCCATGACTCACTTCCATACGCCAGGACTGGCTCTACATAATAATGAAGAGCTCTCTTCCTGACTTGCACTGCTGCATAAAATACTATTAATTTTACTGAAACTTGCCTTTGCCTTGGCCACGCTACTCTTTACCTCTGAGATGCGTCTTCAATCTGATGTTTTTAACATGCCTAGGTAGTTGTTCAATCTAATGAGTTCTTCTAAAACTGAGTCATTGCCTTTAATGACCAAAATTATCTCCCACACAAGGATTCAGCAATACCAGTGAATGAAAAGATGATATTAACAAAGACTGTGACCATCCTATCTTAACCTGCTGAATATTTTTCAATCTTTGTCCAAACGATTGCCCACTTGGCAACTCCCAATTAAGTGCCTGTCTGACATTGTGGCCTCTGTATGTTGCCTGAATTCGTGTAGCTGCTTCATCCTGTCTACCATGGCTGCTAATCCCTCCAACAGGAGCATGAGAGCCTGTTAATAAGGAAAAAAAGGGTAGTGGTTCAAAACTGTTTAATAACCTGTCAATAATAATGTGTACACATCATGTGAAAAGAGGTCCGAAATTTTTTTACAATTTGTCAATAAGTGTGGTGGTTTTGATGTTATTAAGTGTGGTTGCTATGTTACCTAGTGTACTGAATGAGGTCAGCTGTGAAGGTCCCTGAAGATAACAGTTTATGTGAGTTTACAGGATACCTTTCTGCTACCACCTATGACCTCAAACAGACTTATTCTGCTATTATGTCTGTTAGCTACGTTTAATGTCTAGGGTAATGAAATGTGGTGTGCAGGTAATTAAGTACACAGACACACACATATAAACACTAGGTCTAATACTAAGCTCTATGATCAAGTCAATTAACACTGGGTTTAAAATTTACAATTTTTTCAAATTTATTTAGTCCTGAACCAAGTTTTCTTCTGGTCAGGACGTATGAATCAAGATGAATTTATATCAATAAAAGAGCATATAATTGAATCATTACATGAAAGGTTTGTACATAGATATATAAGTGAAATTTGCTAATATTAATACTAACTTGGGAAAACTAGTACTGGATGTCGGGTCGTGGTGTGTACATCATACCCAGTCTTTGTTATTACTGTTCATTGGCTTTTTAACAGGGTAAATGGTGGCAAAGTTCGTTATTTATTTATGGATATTGATGAATCAGCAGCAGGCCAGGTCTTCAATACTTAACTGGCCTGTGACGATGTAGTAAAGTTGTTCACTTGGCCCACTCCTCACATGTGCTGAGGTAAAATGATAGGCTTCTTATTCATCCACCGTTGGATATCTTCAAAACATCTGGCACTACCACAGTGCCAGACAAAGAAACTCACAATTCAAAATGAAAACACACAGATACGTTGTATTAGCACAAACTCAGCTGAGCTGCTGGCTAGACTATGGCGTCCCACTGGTAATATGATATATCTTTAATGGGCGACACACTTCAACGATCTGCTTAGGTGGACAGTCTTCACAAAAAATGGCACTTGCCGGCTAATGTTTGTCAATAATATTACTCTTTTGTCCAATCAGAGTACTTCCCCTCTACAGTTTAAATATTTGAGTCCAGTTTCGGTCTAGTGTGAAGTGTATTTCTGTCGGTCTGTCCGTCCGAACTTGGGTTTTCCCAAAATTACACTTGGTTTTGGACCAACTACAACAAAAAACTACACAAATTTGGTCTCACTTACGTATAAGATTTCTATGCTAAGTTATTTTTAGATTCTACCCGCCTTGTCTGCCCCTTGTCCACATGTAATTTGTTTTTCTGCTTTAGTCTCAATGACGTGTCAAAAAGTAACTTTAGTGAGAAGTATGCACAAATAACTGTCTGCTCGTCAATACAGTCTTTCTTCAATATCTTCCGTGTTATCTGTCCGTCTTTGTAATTAAAAGTATATTATTTCTCAGGGAAAGATGGACTATCAAACTAGCTAACTTTTATTCTTCTAAACTTATTATTAAGGAAATACATAATTTTTTCCATGTTAGTCTTGAAATTTGTTTTTACTACTCGTTCACGGCGTTTGCCGATATATTCAAATTAAAACGACTATTTACCGTAGAACGTCTAAGATACGTCTGTTTCTGACAAGAGCTAAGGTCGTTTTCGTGTCCAATTTCTTACATTGTGTCAACTAGTGGCGTAATTTTTTTTAAAAACTACAAATTGCGTCTGCTAGGCTTTAGATTCAAGCACGTGTGCAGACCGCATCATTTTTTCCTTTTCTCTCCGTTTCTACCCCGTCTAAACGAATAGGCATTTAGTCTCCATGTTATAACTAGTTGGTTTTCAATGACACTAGAAAACGATGGTGTGGGCGAAGAAGTAGCAGCGTATCTTATCTATATTTTATCCCTACATTTTATTTTTAACTTTTATCTTTATAAATGGAGTATTTTATCGTTGCATCACTGTATTTTCACCACAATAAGAATGGGTGTAAATTGTGTGAAAAAGAGTTAGAAACTGTCTAATATCTTGTCAATGTCTACAGATCATGTGAAAAGGGTTAGAAATGGTTTGATAACTTGTCAATAAGAATGGATGTACAAATAATGTGAAAAAGTAATAGAAACTGTTTAATAACTCCAATGTGTAAAAATCATGTGAAATAGGGTTAGAAACTGTTTAATAACTTGCCAATGTGTACAAAACATGTGAAAAAGGATTAGAAACTGTTTGATAACTTGTAAATAAGAATGGGTGTACAAATCATGTGAAAAAGGGTTAGAAACTTTAATAACTTGTCAATGTGTAAAAATCATGTGAAAAAAGGGCTAAAAGCTGTTTAAAAACTTGCTAATGTGTACAAATCATGTGGGGAAAAATTGTTGAAAACTTTGTAAAAACTTATCAATAAGGATCACGTTACATGCCCATTGAGGCATTTTGAGAATATGGTGTTAGGCCCATATTTTCTTGACCATCGGCACACTAGGGGTGATGTGCTCAGCATCACGCCGGCCGCCTTAACCTTCCCAGAGTTGCTCTGGTGCCCAATTCATGAGGCTGGATCAACCCCAGAGCCATTAGCTGTCAACTGGGGATCGAACCATGGACCACTGAGCTAGAAAGCCAGTTCACTAACCACAATAAGACTGTGTACATATCATGTTTAAAAAACAACCCTCATCATAGGTAGCTCAAACAGGGTGTAACAGTAAAGGCAGTCTTACAGCAGAGGGTGCTGTAGGTACTGGAGTGTTGGATACTTTACCTATACTAGGTCTCAGCTTTTATGTGTTGAGCTGACCTGTTTCCTTCCTTGTTGCTTTGTTCTTCCCTAACTCAAGAGCAGAGTTTTACATTTTTACAGCTGGCTTAAACACTAATATCAACAATTAAGAAACTGGCATGGTGCAAATCACCAATGTGGAACAAGGACCAGACAGGTGCCAATGGAATCAGAAATGAGAAGAAGACGCTTGTGATGGACAGGACACACTGGGTGAGGAAACCTGCTGAAAGTATTACAAGATGGTCCTTATTCTGGAATCTACAGAGTAAGAGTGGTATTTTAAAAAAAAATAAAGGTAGGTCCTGTGACAGTGCCGTGAACTGGTTACGGCATCAATTAGACTATGTCACCGCTGGACTGGGTGTTTTAAAGACTGGTCCAAGAAGGCACCAATTAGACTATATGTCCCAGTGGTCCCTTTATATGTCCTAGGACTGGTCACGATACCAATTAGACTACGTGTAACCGTGCTATCTCTTCTTTTAAAGTAAACTAGGTGACTGGGGCAGGCCTAGCTGTCTATCTTCTATTTGTCAATTTGATCCATTGACCTATCTTCCAAGTAAGAGTATATCTTAATACTGGCCCTCACCGCCAGAGTTATTGATTCCTGGATGATATTCTCTCAAAACTTCCAACCTAAACTCGTTCCATCCCTTCTTGTGATGTTACTTAAGTGACAGCTTCATATAGTAGTTAGTTTCTTTATGTCCAGTATCTTGTTTACTCTAGCACTCAACAACCTTTGAGAGACTGAACCCAACTTGAGCAACGTTCCATCAAAACAAACAGTTTATTTACATCTCATAAGTTCATCATAACAGAGGCATGTGGTACTAATTCCAGGTACAAACATTTCCTAACTATCTCTTGTAGATCCCATTCCTCCTGGGTATATATCCATGTACCTGTACATATATATATATATATATATATATATATATATATATATATATATATATATATATATATATATATATATATATATATATATATATATATATATATATATAGCTCTCTACCTGAGAACACCAACAGATATGGTTTATACCTATTTTCTTCCCTTAAGGCTATTATATTTATTCTGGCTTTTCCCAAGCCTTTCATCAACTCTTTCCTGAGTTGGTTTCCTTCATCTACTAATCCTGTCAGATTTGACTCAATTTACTCAAATATCATCATCTTAAAACTCATATATGCAAATTAATACATTGGGTACACCTGTTGCGGTATCCTCATACCTATACCTGCTAGAGAGCGCATGTTTCATCCTGTAAATACAATCACCCTTCAATTTCTCTCATCTCACTTGTAGCAGTCGATGTTGCAAAGTTCATTATACAATAGCCCAACACGGCTATTAAATCCACGTTCTTCTATAAACCTTCTCAGCTGCTTACTTAGTCTCAGTTTATTCACCTCATAGTCAATTTTGTAGCTTCAGCTTCGTTTCTCATTGTTCTGCGCTCACTTAGTTGTAAGCGTCTTTAACCTTGTAATACTTTATTTCAGCTTCTGAAATCATTCTATTCAATGTCTATCAAAAGTTATGAGCCAAAGGATCTACTTACTTTGGTTGCACGGAATCCTCACAACACTCATATTTCTTACTATCACCCCTTATCTTTAAACCTATATTTTAAACACAGTTCTGTCTTTCGTATGTGAATAGATTCTACTACTCTAACTAGGTCTATAGGATTCTTCAGAAGTATTCATTCTGTTTTTCACAGAAATGTAACTTGAGCCTGGCAGAAAACACATTCCTGCCACTCTACGTCCTTAACCAGGACTGCTTCCTCCGAAAAATGCAACCGCTCAACAGCGCATCTAAATGGGTTCTCCTCTATAAAATCATTACTAGCTCATCTGTCCTTGTTTACTGTAAATTCATTGGTTCCTCCTATTCTTCGCTCAGCTGAAAAATGTTCACGCTTATCCGCTGTGTAAACAACTCAGTGAAGTGTCATCCGTTGTCCTGGTAAACTTCACTCAGACTTTTCACGTGCATATTTTTTCTCTCAACTCACTTAATCATATAAGGGAGGTAATTAACCATTGTCTCCCTTTGCATAATTTGACTTAACCTTATATTGTCTTCTCTAAAGCTTGCTATACAATTCTTATATGTACATTTTCTAAACCATAATTACCAACTCACCAAATCTACTTAAGTGTAATTAAGCACTTTCCTCCCCTGACCTTAATAATTAGAGTCTTCTCCCTTTGATCAAAGTATTACTTCACTCATATTATCCCCCTTTTAGCAAGACAAATAGTCTTTATTCAAATCCATTCTTATTTCTTAGTGAATAAATGGGTGAATGAATGAGTGAGTGAATAAATGAGTGAAGTGAATGAAATGAAGGTAATGAATGAATGAATGAATAAGTGAGTGAATGAATGAGTGAATAAATGGGTGAATGAATGAGTGAGTGAATAAATGGGTGAATGAATGAGTGAGTGAATAAATGGGTGAATGAATGAGTGAGTGAATAAATGGGTGAATGAATGAGTGAATAAATGGGTGAATGAATGAGTGAGTGAATAAATGGGTGAATGAATGAATAAATGGGTGAATGAATGAGTGAGTGAATGAGTGAATAAGTGAGTGAGTGAATGAGTGAATTAATAAGTGAGTGAATGAATGAATGAGTGAGTGAATAAATGACTGACCTGGCAGATCTGAGGTAAACACAGCAAAGTCATGGCTATTTCCAGCAATTCTGTTGTACCGCGAGACAAAGCCACTACTGCTGCTATGCTGTCTCTCCAGATTCATACCTGCCAAAATGTGCCATAAGTATTACATCAGTAAGTAAATAAAAAGGTAATTAACAGGCACTCATTGGGCACAGAGGATGACACCAGGCAACAGAAAAGAAAACATAAGTGCTAGGCTTACCGGGAATCGAAACTAGGACCATCCAAACTGCGCCATCTCCTTGCTGTGAAAGTAAAGTGTGAAAGCCAATTGGCTGTGTGTCCTTTCACGATGGTTTGGAAGGTCCTCGGTTCGATTCCCGGTAAGAATATCACTTTTATTGTCTTTTCTGGTGTCTGGTATTATCCTTTCTGTCCAACGAGTACCTGTTAATTACCTTTATTTATTTATTTACTGTTCACAGGATTCAGGTGTCCTTTATTATTTATCCATTAGTATTACACAAGCGTAAAGGAAATAAATTGTATCTGCAAGTGAATATGCAAAATAGTTACATCTGCGGTTCTCAACCTGGGGGCATTTAGCATTGCATCCAAAAAACTGTGGATTTTTATATGCATAGATTTTAATAAAAATACGAGGGGCGTTCAGAAAGTAATGCACCAGATCATTCTTCTCAGGAGCTGTTTATTCAAAAAGCATGAAATTTATATACAATATACATGGATATGTCATGTAAACATCGGTATTATTCAACATAATCCCCATCAACTTGTACGGCTTTATACCAGCGCGAAACAACTGCATGTATTCCTAGCCCGTACCAGATTTTGTCTTGATCATGTAGCTATTTCTTCGCTGCATGAATCACTCCATCATCTTCAAACCTTGTCCCATGGAGTGCATCTTTAAGTGGACCAAATAGATGAAAATCAGAGGGTACCAAATCGGGACTATAGGGTGAATGGGGTAGTACAGTCCAACCCAGTTTGGTGATTGCTTCCTGTGTTGCCAGACTTGTGTGAGGGCGCGCATTGTCATGAAGGAGAAGCAGTTCTGCTGGATTCTTGTGCGGCCGAACTCTGCGAAAACGTTGATAAGAGTTTTTTCAATGTCTTAATGTAAGCTTGTGAATTGATTGTCTCTCCTCTTGGCATAACATCCACAAGAATCACACCTTCAATGTCCCAAAAGACAGTGATCATGACCTTTCCAGCTGAAGGAATTGTCTTGAATTTCTTTCTTCTTGGTGATTGTGGATGATGCCACTCCATTGACTGTCTTTTTGTCTCAGGTTCAAAATGATGTGCCCAGCTTTCGTCACCTGTAACGATCTTAGCCAAAAAGTTCTCTCCATCAGCATTGAAACGCTCCAACAATTCAGAAGAAATTGCTTTCCTTTGCAATCGGTGGTCATTTGTGAGACTTCGAGGAACCCATCTTGCGCAAACCCTAGAGTTTTTATAACTGCATTTGCAGTACCAATGCTTACTGACAGTTGTAAGGCCAATTGTTGAGTAGTGATTCGCCTTTCAGTAAGAATAATGCCCTCAGCGCATTTCAACATTTCTGCGTTGGTGGCTGTGGCAGGACATCCACAGCGCGGCCGATCAAGCAGCTCCATATCCCAACTTCCTGATTCTTTGATTCTCTGAACCCAGCGACTGACTGTACTCCTGTCAACTGCAAAACTTCCATACACATCACATAGTCGCTTGTGAATATTCACAACAGTTTCCTTCTCTGCAACGAGAAATTCTATCACAATTCACTGTTTATAACACAAGTTGCTAACATGCTCCATTTCAACGGTTTAGGGCAGCCGTATTATTTGGCCAGTTGAAGTGCAATTTGGTGCACACAATTGGCACATGCCATATTTGAAGTGTGCAACATTTTTTAAAGAAGTCAGAGGTCATGACGCTCAATGTGAGCAACCCTGAGCCCATATCAGTAAGGAATCAGCAACTGGTACAGACAGACACCTTCACATACCTAGGATTCATAGTAACACCAGTCGGCGGGGCAGGCAAAGACATCAACATCAGAATGAATAAGGCAAGAACAGACTTTTTTTAGCCTAAACAACATCTGGAAGTCCTCTCAATACAGCACAAGCACAAAACTAAGATTATATCAGAGCTGTGTGCTTTCTGTGCTTCTCTATGGTGCGGAATGCTGGAGAGTTACAGAGAAGGAAATGTCAAAATTGTCCTCTTTTCACACAACATGCCTAAGAAAAATTCACCGAATCTTTTGGCCGAATACCATCACCAACCAAGATCTGCTTACTCGGAGCAAGCAAGAGGACATGCACACCATCATAGCTGGCAGATGCTGGAGCTGGGTTGGCCATGTCCTCAGAAGAGACCCCGATGCCATCACAAAAACAGATATGCTTTGGACCCCTGAAGGAAAACGAAAGAGAGGCCGACCAAAAACAACCTGGCGGAGGACTGTGGAGGCTGAGATGCAAAGAATGAACCAGAGTTGGGGCACTGTACGAAGGATGGCCGCCGACCGAGCAAAGTGGAATCAATTTGTTGTTGCCCTACAAGACGCCACTAGGCGTGATGGCCACTGACTGCTTTGACGGTCGGTGGCTAAGGATCAAAGAAGAAGAATATTAGCTAACTGCTAAATCAGTTTAATTTTAAATGATATACACGTTTCTTGAGTTAGGGAAGGAAAAGGCAGAGAGGAATGGAACTGGTCGCCCCACCTTATGAAACTGTACCTACTTTAGTGCGAGATCTTGACGGCACAGGACATGAAGGCTCGGCGTTAATTTTGTTAGGTCTGTGCTCCTTATAAAGAACTTTTATTTTTTAAAGAATAAAATAAAAAAGAAGTTCTTGGGGATACTAAAGGTTAATGAAAGTGAATGAGCTCTGAGTCTAACTGTTACCTTCCATCTTCCATTTCTCTTCTGCTAACCTACTCTGCAGGGTCAGCGCTGTTGCTTTGATCGCCTGCTTACGTTCTTCATTAGTTCTTGCCATGGAGTTTGTGATGCCCAATGAGAAGGCTATGTCTGGGCTGTCTGGATTTCGTGTGCCAGTAAAAACACTGCTTCCCTGCAGCTGGAACTCTGTCAGGCTAGCTGCACCTGATCTCTCGTTGCTGGTCGTGGAGGTTGTTGCAACTACATCCTGGACCTGTCTCTGTTTAACAACCTGTCCATACAAGATATACATGGCGTAATCAGGGTGTCCAAAAAGTCAGTTTACAAATGAGAATTTAAACCTACGTTATGGCCAAAAGGCCTTCGTCAGGGACAAATGAACAAAAACAGAATGGAAAGAAAACAAGAACTAAGTTTAACAAAATTTGAAAGGTAAATACGAATATAAAGGGCGGAAAAGGCTTCCACATTGCTGGATGCAAAATGGCTTCTAGATTCAGGCATAATGGTAAAGACTAAATACTGGATTAAATAAAATTATTTATTTATTCCTCTCTCTCCATTTATTTTCTTCCCTAAACCCCACCGCTTACAAAGGAAAGTGTGTTCTCCTGATTATTGTTCAAAACATTATAACCCAATTAATTTTTTTAAATGAACAAACTTTATTTTCAAAGGGTTGAGAATTGAGCATACTGGCCTGTCTAACATTCTGCCTTTCCTTTCTCCCATCTTGCCTACTGAATTCATTTATTCTCACCTGTATTTTACGTATTAATTTCAAGGAATAAAAAAATTAATATAACAGTACACTCATATTTACAGTATCTAATTATTATCTTTATGGGGGGTTTGGGATGTCAGGTATTGGTAGTACCTCTGGTTAAGGAGCTGTCATGCCCTTTTCAGGGCAGCTCGGCCACCTTTGGTCCAAACCTGGCATTCAGCTCTCACCTGTGGCTCCTCATAGCTGTCAGCATGCGACAGCGGCCACCCCCCGGGAAACGGCTTTGACAGGCCGGCTAAACTAGGTGAGGGTAGCCGACTGGTTATAAACCTTCGGTGAGTTAGGGTCTGCCTACCCATGCATGCGAAGACTGGATTCGGTAGACTGCGCGGAAGAAACCACCTGTTGGTTCAACGGGCATGACGGCGATTACCAGCAACGCGCTGTGGAGCGTAAGGAGCATGGCGAGGCACGTAGAAAGCCATGGTCATCCACTGCACCTGACTTCATCTCCAGTCGTCTTGACTTGTCTTGCCACTGGATTAAGATGGACCCAGGCGAGAGAGTGAGGTCGACGAATTGCGCAACTCTTCCTCACTTTAAACCAAATCACTGCGCAAGTCACTCTTTCATCCACTCATCCATCCACTCACAACAAGTCCTGTGGCGATGAGCGAGCGGCGAAGCGGCAGGCGTGGGTGCGCTGGCAGTCGTAGTCGCAGACCTACACACAGGCGGCTCAGGCCATATTGGAGCGGAAGAGGAACTGAAGAAAGACGAGAAGCAGGGGTTGGATTTGCAATCAAAACAGCAATTATTGGCAAGCTAGCGGAGCCCCCAAAGGGAATAAATGACCGACTCATGACGGTCAAGATCCCGCTGCTTTATGGAAGGAAACATGCCACCATCATTAGCGCGTATGCACCAACTATGACAAACCAGGATGACGTCAAGGATAAGTTTTACGAAGAACTACATGCAGTCATTGCATCAGTTCCCAAAGCAGATAAGCTTATTATTCTTGGTGACTTTAATGCAAGAGTAGGCTCAGATAACATCTCCTGGAATGGCACTATCGGAAAGTACGGCGTGGGTCGCTGTAACAGCAATGGACTTCTTCTCCTCCAGACTTGCGCAGAACATAACCTCCTTGTCACCAACACCATTTTTCGACTTCCTATCCGCAACAGGACCTCCTGGATGCACCCTCGCTCGAAGCATTGGCACCTAATTGACTATGTAATTGTTAGGAAGAAGGACAGGCAAGATGTCCGGGTGACCAAGTCCATGTGTGGTGCCGAATGCTGGACTGATCATCGCCTCATTGTGTCTAAACTTAAAATTTGTATCCAACCTGCCAGGCGCCCTCAGGGAAAGAAAACTCAAAAAAAGGCTGGATATTACCAAACTAAAGAAGACAAAAATTAAACAGTCATTCACTGACACCCTAGAAGACCGTCTCAAATCCATCTCGTTAGACGGCCAAAGTGCGGAAACAAATTGGACAGCCCTAAGCGAGCAGATCTACAACACTGCTACAGAGGTCCTGGGTCCCGCCATCAAGAAACAAAATGACTGGTTTGATGAGAACTCAGATGATATAAAGAAGATGTTGGCTGAGAAACACCATCTCCATAAAGCATATTTAAATGATCCAAAATCTACATCCAAGAAAGACGCTTTCAACAACATGTGTAGAATCGTCCAACATAAACTACGCCAGATGCGGGATTCATGGCTGAGTAATAAAGCAGATGAGCTCCAAGGCTTTGCTGACAGCCATGACTTGAAAATTTTTTACCATGCACTCAAAGCGGTCTATGGTCCAACATCATCAGGATCATTTCCCCTCCTTAATGCAGATGGAAAAACACTAATTACAGACAAGGAAAAAATTCTCCAACGCTGGGTCGAACACTGTAATAATATTCTGAACCAGCCATCATCTATTAACGATGAAGCCATCAACCGACTGCCCCAAATTCCTATAAATGAAGCACTAGATGTTATACCGACTTTGGAGGAGACTCAAAAAGCGATTCGTCAACTTTCTAGTGGAAAGGCCCCCGGCTCCGATTCAATTCCTGTTGAGGTCTGTAAAGATGGCGGTACAGTTCTGATAGAGAAACTTCACATGATCTTCCAGCAAATGTGGCAGAGTGAAACCATCCCACACAATCTCAAGGATGCGTCAATTATACATCTTTATATTATGTCACTTATCGGTGCAGAGTTGAGAGAGATGGCTGAGCATCCCAATCCCCCCTGTGTTGCAGCATGATGAGAACCCAGAATTGCACACTGAGCTTGGGGGGATCACTTGGGCACCAGACTTAATACTGGCTCTTGACTGGATGGCCGCATGCAGGAGATTTCTACAATGGGGGGTTGGCAGGTGGTGGGTATCTGGAAGTGGCTCTGTGCAGGACGTGAGGATTCCTTGGGTGAGCCCAGAACCAGAGCACAGCATTGTGCAAGCTCTGCATAGTTGGAGAGCCCCCTGGATGACGGGGAATGCACAGTGTGCTACCCCACCTATCCCCAACTGCTAACTTAGAACCAGAAGTGGGGTCCTCTGTATGCGTGCCAGGCCAGGATAAAATGCCTGGGAAAGAGACTGGAGCTCAGAACTCCCTAACTCAAAGTTGCAGGATGGCAGGAAAGACAGGGCTATTTTGAAGATAATGCAACCACAGTGACACCCCCAGGCTGCTTGCGAATAGTCTACTACTGGGAACATAAACAGATTAGGGATGAGCCCACTCTCCCGTTGAACAGGTGCTAAAGTCATAGATACTGGGCCAGAAGGCGCACCGGAAACCACAGTATCACGCAACTCGCTTTTTTTTTCTATGGAGAGTACACCGTCAAATAAATCTCGTACTGGTGCTCGCCCTGTGGAGCTCCACCAGGCAGGGGCAGTGCCGGGCTCTGAGCCTCGACAGAGCCCACCCTCAGCTACTGGAGGACCCTCTAGACCGTCTTGTGGAGTCAGCAGACGGCGGAGGAGAACTACTGACCAAAACAAAACAGAAAAAGAGAAACCCAGAGTGCCACTTGTCATGATGCACTGGAATGCAGAGGGAGTGAACAGCAAGCAGGCTGGATACAGCAAAAAGACAGAGCTGGAAAAACATCTTGTATGAGAAGCAAGTCAGTGTTTGCTGTATCCAAGAGACTCACTTGAAAGCAGATCAAACCTTTAAAATAAGGGGATATCAATGCTTCAGATCCGACAGAAAAGATAGACGAAAAGGAGGAGTACTTACTCTTGTAAGGAATAACATTCCTGCACACGAAAGGAAAACCTTCATGGATGGAGCAGAATATCAGCTGTTGCAGATAAAGGTAGACAAGATGGAAATAGAACTCCTGAACTATTACTGTCCGAACAACAAACCCCTGAGTCTCAGCTCTATACAGGTACCAGCCACCAACTTTATAGCAGTTGGAGACTTTAATAGCCACTCCCAGAGCTGGGGCTATAACCATCTGGATCACAGAGGTGAAGAGGTTGAAACTTGGCAAGATGATCACTCCCTAATCCTAGTCAATAATGCCACAGATACTCCTACCTTCTACTCCAGAGGATGGCACACAACTTCAACACCAGATCTTGCCTTCTCCACACCAGATATAGCTGGATCTATTAGTAGAGAAGTAGGAGACCAACTAGGGGGAAGCGACCATCGCCCAATCTTTCTTACTGTCCAGAGTGCAACTCTCAGTACAGGCCCAGCCATTACAAGATGGAACTACAAAAAAGCCAACTGGGGTTTATTCAGGCATCAGGTGAACACGCTGCTGTCTACCCTCAAGGTACAGAACAGAGACATTAATGAAGTGGTAAAAGACTTCAACAGATGCATACTACAAGCTGCAAAAGAAACCATTCCCAAAGGATGCCGGCGTAACTACATACCATACTGGTCCAGCACACTCCAAGAACGTCAGGAAGCTATGGACAGGGCTAGAAAGGACGCAGAGTCTCAGCCTTCACTTGAAACTCACAACAAATGGAAAAAGGCTGTAGCAGAGTTTCAGAGAACAAAGCTAGAAGAAAAATGGAAAAGCTGGAGAACTAAAACGGCATCGCTGAACCTTGAGAAAGACGGCAGGAAACTTTGGAGATTAGTCAAGTCTCTAAATGAAGAGCGTTCCTCACCTAGGCAGACTATCACATTGGATGAAGGTGGCAAACTTTTCAGAGGAAAACAAGCTGCAGACTTGTTTGCTAGAAGATACAGTTCAGAAAGCAACTTACCCATTAACATAGATCATCAGAGAGAGATAAGAAAAGAAATACTGGCAACCATGGGACAGACAGATACTCCTGCCCCAATGAGGGAACCCATCACACTAGGAGAACTACAGAAGGCTATTTCCAAGCTTAAGTTTCAAAAGTCACCCGGCCCAGACAAAATCAGCAACGAAATGCTAGTAAATCTGAGCTCAGCAGCAAAGACAAAACTGCTTGAGATACTCAACCACAGCTGGTTGAAAGGAACGGTACCCCAAGTATGGAGAGAAGCCATCACAATACCCATACTAAAGAAAAGGGAAATGTAAGACCGAGGCTGCAAGTTACCGGCCAATCAGTCTCACAAGCTGTGTTGGGAAGACTATGGAGCGAATAGTCAACCACAGATTGAAATGGTATTTAGAGTCTGAGCAGATCCTGGTGCCGGAACAAGCTGGATTTAGAGAATGCTACAGTATAGAAGACCAAGTTACTTACTTGTCTCAAGCAATAGAAGATGCCTTCCAGGAGAAGAAAAAGGTCCTAACGATCTGGGTCGACTTCAAGCAGGCCTTTGACAAGGTGTGGAAAGATGGCCTCATTGCAAAACTTAGGAGAAGTGGAATCCAAGGCAACATGATGAAAATGGATCCAGTCATACTTGCATAACAGGAGAACTAGAGTCACTCTTGACGGTCTGCAGAGCAGAAAAGTGTTGCTCCATCAGGGGGTACCTCAAGGAGGAGTAATTTCCCCAACACTCTTCCTTGTTTACATCAATGACCTGGTGAAAGATCTCCCTGCAGGAGTGAAAGCTGCCTTATATGCAGATGACCTAGTACTCTGGTGCACTGATGAAAATGTCACCACAGCAAATTATAGAATGCAGCGGGCAGCAGACATGCTAGTGTCATGGGCAGAGAAATGGCTTATCACAATAAACACAGACAAAACCTCCACAACACTGTTCTCCCTCGCCCCCAAGGACAAATCAGCTAACATACACCTAGGGACAACCGTGATCAAGGAAGAAAGCTACCCCACCTATCTTGGGGTGACATTTGACCAAAGGCTTACATGGAATAAGCATATTGAAAACGCAGAAGGAAAGGCCCGAAGACGACTAGGCATACTCAGAAAATTAGCAGGTACCAACTGGGGAGCAAATGAACGAAATCTAAAGAAGATTTATAATGGAGTAATAAGACCACACTTAGAGTTTAGCTCAGCAGCATGGTCATCAGCTGCTAACTCACATCTGCAGTCTTTTGACAAGGTGCAAAATCAAGCTCTCAGGCTCATTACAGGAGCCATGAAAACTACACCAATAACAGAGATGCAGAAGGTTGCTGGATTACAGACATTGTCCCATAGAAGAGACACAAAAACCATGATCCAGATGGAAAAGTACAACAGTATGCCAATGCACCCAATGAAGGCAAGACTAGATGATCTGGCATTGGGACGTCTAAAGCGTAGCAGCTTTGTGCATCGGGGGAAAAGACTTATAAGACAGCATCAAGAAGACCTATCCATGAAGACAACACCACTGAAGCCCACCCTATACCCTGTACCATGGGAGCAGGCCAGCAGTGCCCTCCAAATTAATACATCAGTCAGTGGTCTCACAAGTGGATGTGAGTATAATGATCTGCAAAAACGAGCTGCTACATTGAGTATGATCCAAGAAAGCTATCCCGATCAATCATGGATACATGCCTATACAGATGGATCAGCAACTAATGCTGTTAGGAATGGAGGTGCCGGTATCTTTATCTCATATCCTGACAACCACTATGAGACTAGGCACATTCCCACTGGTAAATTCTGTTCCAACTATACAGCTGAGGTTCAAGCTCTAGAGCAAGCTGCAAATATGATTTATAACACCAACTCTGACTGCCACCAGGTAGTCATCCTCACAGATGCACTGTCTGTCCTGCAAGCTCTCAAGGGTGGTAAACTCCCGCATCTGAGAAATGAACTAAACAAGGTAGCTGCCAAAAAGAGAACCATACTTCAGTGGGTACCATCTCATTGTGGTGTACCCGGAAATGAAAAGGCAGATAAACTTGCAAAAAAGGGAGGAGAATGTGAACAAGAAGATAATGAAGTCACATACTTTGAGAAAAAGAGAGCTATCCAGACTATCAGAAGAGAACAGAACCAACCCAAAGACGACTATCACACTCTCGACCGGCAGGGACAGATAACTATTTTTCGACTCAGGACAGGGCATAACAAACTGAATAAACACATGCACAAGCTACGATTGTCTGCTTCACCACTGTGCACATGTGGATTAAACGAACAAACTGCTGAGCATGTTCTACAGGACTGTCCTCTGTATGACCAGTTAAGAAAGATATACTGGCCCAATGACTCAACACTAAACTCAAAGCTATATGGAGTTAAAGAGGAACTTCAAACAACAGTCGAATTCATCATGAGAACTCGTCTGACGGTGTAATCATCAAAGATGCGATCGCAAGAAGAAGAAGAAGAAGAAGACATCTTTATAAACGTAAAGGTAATCGCCAAGACTGTAACAATCATCGCGGCATCTCACTACTATCAATCGCTGGGAAGATATTTGCCAGAATCCTTCTTAATCGCCTTACGGCTCATCTTGACAAAGGTCTTCTACCTGAAAGTCAGTGTGGATTCCGGAAAGAACGTGGAACCACCGATATGGTGTTCGCTGCAAGACAGCTTCAAGAAAAATGCCAAGAACAGCACTGTGACCTGTACACAGCTTTCATCGACTTGACAAAGGCGTTCGACACGGTCAGTAGAGAGGGTCTATGGAAGATCATAGCAAAATACGGCTGCCCAAAGAAATTTATCTCAGTAGTGCAGCAACTGCATGATGGAATGCAGGCTAGAGTTCAGGAAAACGGTGAGCTGTCGGAGCCTTTCCCCGTCTCAAATGGAGTTAAACAAGGGTGTGTACTTGCACCGACGCTTTTCAGTATCATGTTTTCTGCTATGCTGACTGATGCTTTCAGAGACGGGGACACAGGAATCGACATCAGATATCGTATTGATGGAAAATTGTTTAACCTTAGGAGGCTTCAAGCAAAAACCAAGGTCAAATCACACACCATCAGGGATCTTCTGTTTGCTGACGATTGTGCCCTCAGTGCTGGCTCAGAGGCTGATCTGCAGCGTAGCGTTGATAGATTCTCCGAAGCCTGCTCCAACTTTGGGCTTACCATCAACACGGGGAAATCAGAAATCATGTACCAACCAGCTCCTGGCACAATTTATACTGAGCCAGTCATCAAGGTAAATGGTGAGAAACTGAATGTTGTGAACAGGTTCACATACCTTGGTAGTACACTATCCCAGAACATCGTCATTGATGATGAGGTGAACACCAGGATCTCCAAAGCCAGCAGCACATTTGGCAGACTATACACCAACGTTTGGCATCGAAGTGGCATTAGTCTACAGACAAAGCTGAAGGTATACAGAGCTGCGGTGCTTCCAGTGCTGCTTTATGCATGTGAAACATGGACTGTATACAGGCGCCACGTAAAAAAGCTCAACCACTTCCATACAGTCTGTCTCAGGAAGATAATGAACATCAAATGGCAAGACAAGATCCCAGATACCGCCGTTCTTGACAGAGCTGGTATCCCTAGCATCGATACTATTCTGATGCAGTCACAGATTCGCTGGGCAGGTCATGTAGTCCGCATGCCAGACCATCGACTGCCAAAGATACTCTTTTATGGTGAGATGCAGAAGGGTAGACGCTCCCATGGTGGCCAGAAAAAAGCGCTTCAAAGACACGCTTAAGGCTTCATTAAAAACCTTTGACATAAACCCAGACACATGGGAAGCTGCTGCGCAAGACCGAACTGCCTGGCGCACATCTCTTCGTAAAGGTGCAGCGGCATGCGAATCTTCCAGAAGAGCAGCAGCGGAACAGCGGAGACAAGCTAGAAAAGATCGTGAAATAAAACCTTCACATGAAGCAAACATTCCCTGCCCACACTGTCCGAGATCCTTCCAGGCCCGCATCGGGCTCATCAGTCACCTTCGTACTCATAGACTATCCTAACATCCTAATAATTGGATGAACAGAGTGGTCTTCATCACTTGTGATGGACGAACAACAAAAAACATCTAATTATAATCGAGAAATCTGAGAAAGGCAAAAATCACCATCAAAACTTACACACAGCATTATATAAAGATTAGGGAACATAATCTGTTTCATCATCATCAGTTGCCATCTCCACAACGAAGGTTGGCTGTAATGGATCTCCAACGTCTTCTGTCTCTTGTCTTGGTGATGCACTCTGATAGACTCTTTCCTGTCCATCTCTTAATGTTATCTTCCCACTTATAGCGCTGTCTTCCCCTTGCACGTTTGCCTTCAGCTCTCCCCTCTGTTATGGTCTTCTGCAGGGTGTTATGCCTTTTTATGTGGCCAAAGTATTTTAGCTGCCGAACTTTGATCTTCCTCATTAGTTCTCTTTTCATACCTAGATTTTCTAGGACCTCTTTATTTGTTTTCATCTCTTTCCATGAGATAGAATCTGTTTAGGGGGGGGGAACAAGTAATTAGCACTTGATTTATTCGCAATGGACAATGTACAAGCAATAGGAAGAAAATAATTGAGGCCTTTGAGATGTGGATATATAGAAGAATGGGGCACGTCTCTTGGAAAGAGAAGAAAACAAATAAAGAAGAAAAAAACTAAGAAGGAAAAGAGAATTAATGAAGGAGATGAAAATCAGACAGCAAAATCATTTTGACCATTAAAAAGACACTGGGAGGACAACATTTAGACAATCTCTGACTAGATTGGAACTGGGCCAGGAGGAAGACAGCGATACAATAGTATGGCACTCTCTTTGGCAAACCTCTACACCCCACGGTAGAAGAGGAACGACTAATTAAGTAAGTAAAAAAGGCATAACACCTTACTGAAGACTATAATAGAAGAAGAGTTGAAGGCAAACGTGCAAGAGGAAGACAGCGCTGTATGGTGGGAAGATAACATCAAGAGATGGACAGGAAGGAGTCTATCAGAGTGTACCATGAAGACAAGAGACAGAAGACGTTGGAGATCCATTGCAGCAAACCTGTGATGTGTAGAGGCACCTGATGATGATAATATAATCAGCGCTCATTTGATTGTTTCATTATTTGAGATACATGCCTATAACCTTTTTTCTGAACACCCGAAAAATGAAATATTCTGAAAATCAAAAGTTTCTTTGGGCTGCTTTTCTATATCTTATATCAATTTGGGTGAATTTTGGGCGACTGAGCTATTTTTAAAATGCAGATTGGGCGACTTGGGCTATTTTGGGATGATTTGGTACATCGTATATACAACCAGCGAGCTACAGGAACAGTTAGCATTCACACTCTTCGACATATACTGAGGGAGACTGAGCACCTATGGGTTTGCCCAGAGTATAATGATGTCGATTCTATTCAATAATAAGAATACATAATTCAAAAGCACTGGACAATCAGCATTATCAGACTACCTTATTAGAGGTTTTAAAGTATACTTACTTACTTAGTCATGCCTCTTCTACCGTGAGGTGTAGAGTTATGGAGGACGGAGCGCCATGGTTTATAACCTTTAATTTTCAGAATGCATTTTCGATGTGTATATTTACTCTGTAAACAGTATTTCTTTATGAAACTGTGCTCTTCTTACTCAGCAAAAATAGTTTATTTTCTAAAAACCTTACTTTGTACAACCATTTTTCATCCTCAGAGAAACTGGCCAATGCACGAAAGAGATCACACGATAAGGAATGATTGTTTTCCTGTCACTGACCTGCGAGAACCGATTCAGTATATTGTCCACATCCAAATTTAGTTTCTGTCCCCTAAATTCAATCAATTTGTTGTGGCCACCACCTCTTGAATCACTCAACGTTGCTGATGTAGCTGATGAAGTTGAAGTCACTGTGGTTGTGTTGTGTGCGTGCTGGTTGGTGTTCACACCAACTTCGTTGTCTTTTGATCGCTTTCGTTGCCTGGTTCTGTCCCTGTAATTAAAAATGACATATTAGAAAACTTACTTACTTACTTAGTCGTTCCTCGCTGGCTTGGCCATGTCCGCTATATGGAAGATGGTCGCATCCCGAAAGATATCTTCTACGGACAACTGGCAGATGCCAAAAGAACAGTTGGGCGACCGCAGCTGAGATTCAAAGATGTGTGCAAGAGACACATAAGGGCACTGGACATAAATCCAGCAACCTGGGAAGATGAAGCTGCCGATCGCACCAAGTGGCGATGCAATCTGCGGCGCCACCTCAGTTTGGGCGAAAAGAAGCTCACACAACAAGCAGAAGAGAGGAGAAAACATCGAAAGGAACACCAGGAAAATAGCAGCTGAGTTCTGTCACCTCAGGGGCGCATTAGCACAGTCAGTTATGACTGAACGGGCTATTATTATTATTAGTTGTTCCTCTTCTACTGTGAGATGTAGAGGTTTGGAAGAGAGAGCACTATACTATCCTATCGGCTGTCTTCCTCGTCACCTTTAAGATCAGCCTGGTTGTCTCTCCTGTTGCATTTCATGTAATTAGGTTTTAAGGCAAACAGGCGGTTGGCTTGTCATGCCTTTGCATGATGTTCGGGCTGCCTCCTTACGGCCGTCATGCAGGCCGCCCTCCTCCTTTTTTCAACTGGGCTTGGGGCCAGCCTTGGTGGAGTTGAAAACTTACACAGTTTAGACTCTTAACATGACCACAAGGCTGACAGTCCTTTACTGCAAGTATTTCATTTTTTAAATTATACGGAGAAGGTAAAGGTGGTCCCATAGTAGATACTGCCATTGGAGAATGAAGTGTTAGAGACTTCACTATACTAGGTCCAACTCCCATGGGTGTGTGGGGGGGGGGTGACCAGTTCCCTTTCTCATCACCTTTGCATTCCCTTACTCAAGAGCACAATCAGGTATCCATTTACAGCTTGGCAGACTGGCGCATGTGTCCACCGTGTTTCGAACCCGGTACGTTTGCCATGAGAGGCCAGGGCTATAACCATATGGAGAAGCAAGTTTATCAAAATGACTATCCATTCAATACCCCTTAGCTCCTCAAGGAGTATAGGCCATCAGAATACTTATGCCAAGTTATCCTGACCTATGCAGTTCTCACACAAGATCTTTCCATGTTCAGTATATACGCCAGTATAAGTCTAGGAATTTTTTCCCATTTTGGACCATAAAAAAACATACAGCCACCTTATATTCGAGTCAATTTAAAAAAAAATATTTATGAAAACGGTCAATGGTCCCCCCCCTCAACACTGGTATCCTTCAGATATAAACTTTCTGCTTCATTAAATGTTTTTATCAAAATATCTTAAGTAATACATGTTTGAACTCCTATTAAGTCACAAATTTCAAGTGGAGTACACCTTGTTGACCAGCCTCCTTCATTTGATCTGTCAGCAATACATTAGTAATTTCACTAGATTCAATTTCGTCAGTGTCACTGTCAGAGTCTAAACCATGCCCTTACTCAATATCCACATCTAATTTGGCCGAATGGTTAGCTTCCTGATCAAATAACAAGTCACTTCTCAGATCTTAAAACCTTGGATTTAAAAATGAAAATCATGAAAAAATCATAATATCGATCACCTGTAAAACAAAATTTCAGAAAAACGGACAAATTTTGACATAAAGAAAATCTGTTAATAACTCAGGTCTCAGTAAATACAGAGATCACGTTGCTACCTCCAACGACCGACAACAGTAACTTTCTGGGTGAATGAACGAACTTTATATTCAAAGGGTTGAGAACTGAGCATGCAAGCCAGTTTGACAATCTGCCCTTCCTTTCTCTCATCTTTTATACTGAGTTAATTTATTCTCACATGCATTTTATATAATGAAGGGTGATTTCAAGTGTTTTAAACGGGAATTCAGGATCGACGAAAATCTCATTGGACAACAGTCTAGGGGGTCGACTTATATTCGAGTATATAGGGTAATCTTTATCCTTTTCATTTTTGTCTCCAGTCCTCGACTCCATGTTGTTGTTGTTTTGAAGAGGGGATGGGTGGAGAGCGGGCACTTAACAGCTGATCATTATTGCCTCTTCTCGTTCCATCTTGGTCTACCCTGTTCAACCTGAAAATTTGTTATAATTGTGGTATTTAGTGTCATTTTATTTACTAATTTTGTATTCAATTTAAATAACTATTATCTTTAGCAGTTGCTGATTTTAATTTATATTAGTATTTGTCCACTTTATTTTCTCTTTTGTATTGTTTATAGATAACTATTGTCCTTTACACTTGGTTTTAATTTGTTTTGGTATTTGTTGTTTTTGAGTTGTTGCTTTTTTTAAATTAAAACCTCATTGTCTTTCCTTGTCCTATGAGTAGTTAGTAAGCTTTTTTTTCTGTTTTTTTTTTTTTAAAATGATTTGTTATTTCTTGTTGCATAATTTCTATTTGGTTGAATGTCTTTCTGAAGTACTAACCTTATATGTTTTCCTTTTGTTTTATGTATATATCTTTTAAGTATTGATTGGGCATCTCCTGGGGCATCTATACTTAAAACCTTATCACCTGTTAAGTCTATATTGTGATTTCTATAGTAAGTTTTTAATTCAAGCCTTTGTTGTTCATACTTTTTACAGTGGATCAGGTAGTGGTCTATGTCATTCTCTTCCTGACATTCTTGGCAGTGTGGTTCTCCTATCATAAAGTACGCTGCACACACAGTATGCTACTCCATGTTTTTTTAGTCTACCTTTTATACATTGGGGATTCCAGAACAAAGGTGGGTTTTTTCTAATACTATCAAAAGTTTTTTTCAATGTGTGCCCTATCTATCCAAACATCATCTTCTCATCTCTTGCTCCACTGGAATAATGTCTAGTCTTTCTCATCAGTTCCACATTGTTGAATAATAGGCCATTGTTACATTTTATTCAATGTGTAGACTGCCAAATAATAATACAAAAAAGCATGGTGGGCTTTGACCGCATTGGGAATGATTTGGAAATCTAAAGAAATCAAGTCCAACACATAAATCAGAATCTTCAACTCAACTGTCAAGTCAGTCCTATTGTATGGCTCTGTAACATGGAGAACAACAAAATCGACAACCAAGAAGTTGCAGGCTTTCAAACATGAGCGCTTGCATACAACCAACCAATCAATCAATATCCTTTAGCCCATCAATGAGCACAGGCCTTCACATGCCAAGTCCTCCTGTCACATACCATCAGCTCTAGGTCTTCATTGTTTTCGGTGGTCTGAAGCATCTGCTTCAAATTCTAAAGGCAGCAGGTTCGATTTCCAATACAGGGAATATAGTTTATGGAAAATTTTTTTTTTTCAGAACCAGTGGTCCTAATGATGTCATACTCCCTCCTGGGTAGTGAGATCAGATGTCTAGCCTTCTTGGATGAGGGTGACAAAATACGAGGTCCACAAGGCAAGTTGCGCACATTTAAAATCCCTCGGCAGTTCAAAATTGTAAACAGTAGTACATACGGCCGCTGCTGTGGCAAAAATTTTAAACCTACCTACCACAAAAACATTTATACAATGTGTAATTCCTATATATACACATTGGGATTCTCACCGGTGCTATAGAGTTCGTGCACTGTGATGATATCCTCCTTGTGTGATCTAAGGGAGGAGATCGGAACACTGATGGAGTTGTCCGTGTGCAATGAAGATAGTCCTTAACACCAAACCCAAATCATTATTTTCATGTCAGTCTCCAGTTCTCTTCTCCATGTGTTCATCAACTTGCCACTACCTCTCTTACCACGGGGATTCCAGAACAAGGACTGCCTGGTAATGCTATCAACAGGTTTCCTCAATGTGTGCCCAATCCATCACCAGTGTCTTTCCAATTCTTGTTCCACGAGTGCTTATTTGGTTTTTATCATTAGTTCCATATTGGTGATGGAGCTGTGGTAGCACAGTGGTTAGTGCTCTGGTTTCCTAGCTCGGTGGTCCATGATTCGATCCCCAGTTGAGGTGGGATTCTTCTAGACGGCAAATGGCTCCGGGGTCGACCCAGCCTCGTGAATTGGGTACCAGAGCAACTCTGGGAAGGCTAAGGCGGGCGGTGTGATAGTGGCCTCATCATTCCTGGTGTGCCGATGGTCAAGAAAATATGGGCCTAAAACCATATTTCCGATATGCCTCAATGGGCGTGTAACCGGTTCCTTTACTTTTTACCATATTGGTGACTCTGTCATACTATTCGTCTATTCTGCGGAAGCACACATCTATTGAAGGCCTATGTCGCCTAAGGAGCTCAGGAACAATGAATGATTAAATACTTACTCTTCTGACCCTCTTGGCGTTGCCCGAGGTGTGGAATCGTCTGTGTCCTCTTCAGTCAGTGTTGAGTTATCATCTTGGTCCTGCTTGGACAAATCCATATTTTCCTTGTTTCTTCCATCACTTTTCCTCTTTCTATCTCCCTCTACACCTCGTCCAGAAGCTGTCACCTTGGCAGCCTGTTTCTGTTTTTCTGTCAGCTCATGCATTAGTTGTTGCTTCCTCTCGTTAGCTTTCTGGTTTGCAATCTTCTCCTTCAATGAATAAAAAAAACAAAAACAAATGCAGACCATCAGTAGTGGAAGCAAACTTTGTTACATTTTGCATTGCATTTTGAGCTCACTTATCACTACATGAAGTAAATAAACATCTGTAGGTGCTGCTCTAATGATGTTGCTTGTAATAATGCAAATTGAAGAAGTTCTTGAAAGAGGAAAAAATACTCTGTTTAATAATGGTCTTCTGAAGTGCAAGGGAGATAAAAATCAAAGAGAGGTAAATGTGTGTGGTATGTGAAATAATGCGTGTGTAAGATTCTTATGGTTTTCTGCATAACTGGTGCGATAATTTCTGAGTCAACATTGTGAGAGCTGAGTGATGGTCTGAACTCTTCATGGAATAATGTTTGCCAAGTGATAGTCTGGAGAAAAGTGAATTCAGCTGTATATGGTATTCTTAAAATTTTTCTGTAAAATCACATCTCTGTGGTCTCCAGAGATTTTCCTGCTTTAGCTACTAACTGTCCATGACTCATTTCCAAATCTCAGCATGGGCTCTATACAACACTGAAGAACTCACATATTTCTTGCTTCAGAGTAATTAAAAACCAGTGCATTATGAAAACCCAACACTCACTTTCTAGTAATAAAAAACTAGCACATTATGAAAACCCAACACAAAACTCACTTTCTAGTAATAAAAAACTAGCACATTATGAAAACCCAACACAAAACTCACTTCCTAGTAATAAAAAACTCGCACATTATGAAAACCCAACACAAAACTCACGTTCTAGTAATAAAAAAATAGCACATTATGAAAACCCAACATAAAACTCACTTTCTAGTAATACAAACTAGCACATTATGAAAACCCAACACAAAACTCACTTTCTAGTAATAAAAAACTAGCACATTATGAAAACCCAACACAAAACTCACTTCCTAGTAATAAAAACTAGCACATTATGAAAACCCAACATAAAACTCACTTTCTAGTAATAAAAACTAGCACATTATGAAAACCCAACATAAAACTCACTTTCTAGTAATAAAAACTAGCACATTATGAAAACCCAACATAAAACTCACTACCTAGTAATAAAAAACTAGCACATTATGAAAACTCAACATAAAACTAACTTGCAAAATGTCAGCATTGGCTCTACGAAACAATGAAAAACTCTTTCTTACCTCTTGCTTCACAGTAATTAAGAACGAGCACAATTGTGAAAACCAAACATAAACTCACTTCTAAGTAATTAAGAACAGCACATTATGAAAACTCAACATGAAACACACTTCCTAAATGTCAGCATTGTATCTACATAACACAGAAGAACTCACTTTCTGACTTCTTGCTTCAGAGTAACTAAAAACCAGTGCATTATGAAAACCCAACATAAAATGTCTTTACAAAATGTCAGCATAGGTTCTATATAACAATGAAAAATTCTCTTTCTCACTTCAGAGTAAATAAAAACCAGCGCTTTATGAAAACCCAACATTAAACTCACTTCAAAATGTCAGCACTGTCTGTATATAACACTGAAGAACTCTCTCTTATGTCTCGCTTCATAGTAACACAAAAAAAAACCAGTGTATCATCAGTGTAAACCCAACATTTAACTCACTTCCTGTAGTCTTTTCAAACGGTCCGCTTTCTGCTTGGCCATGAATTTCCGAACAGAGTCCTGATCATAATGTCTGGTCTTCTCACTTGGTTGATTTTGTTTGTCAGGGTCTGTTTTATATAAATACAAGACATATATACTTGAATGCAAAGAGAATTACATTTTTCAAGGGATATAAAATATTATCATCATAGCCCATCAGCTCCCCTTGGAGCATAGGTCATCAACAAATGCCCTCCTAGCCTTCTTGTCCTGTGTTCAAGGTCTTTCCACATCTCCTTCCTCATTACTACTCACTTCCACTTGGTTTTGCAGTCCCAGGAGGTAAATTTTATATTTTCACATTTCTGCTGCTTCCTATGCAGTTTTCCCTTGTTCATTTAGTGTATGAACATTCCAGGTGCCAAATCTGGAGACTTTCGTAGACAAAAAAAAAAAAGGTGAGTCCATACATGTCAACCCCTGGAGATGAAAAATTTGTGCAACAAAATTTGAAAAACCTGTTAAAAAAATAACCACACAAAAGACAGAAAAAAAAAACCATGCAAGGACCGTTTTGCTCTGAGAAAATTAAAAAAAACATTTTATTTTTCCAATGCTTTTGCATAAATTATTGTTTACTGCTTTTTCCTTGTTTGTATTGAACACGTTTGGAACAATTCTTCACATTGGATATATCAGGAAACTCAATATGGAGCATTAAAACAATATATATTTTATAATTACCGTAAAATCTTGCGTATAATACGCACAATTTTTACTCTTTTTTGCCCGCTAAAACTGGGGTGCGTATTATACGCGAGTACTAAAAAATACGTAATTTTCGATATCGAAAGTAATCTACATTGGAAAGTCTGCCAAGTTTTTGTCACAATTTGACAGTAAAAATGGCGCAAAATTGAATGTGTCATGTGTTTTCTTATGTATTAGACATTGTTGCAAAACGCATTTCACACTCTTGGTCTTCAATCTATTTTGATATTAAGCTTGGTTGTGAAGTTTGTCATTTGATTATTTTGAGCCCTAGAAATGAATTCGAGAAAATGTTGTACTGCAGCAGAAAAGCTCTTAGTGGTAAAATATGCAGAATCTAACGGCAATCGGGCAGCAAGTCGACATTTTCCATTAACGAGTGCAACATTCGATTATGGCGAAAAAACAAAGAGGCGCTGCAAGTGTTGCCTAGTCAGAAAAAGGCGAATCGTAGGTCACCACCAGACCTTCCAGACCTAGAAAAAAACATTACTGGAGTGGGTAGTGGATAGAAGGCAACAAGGCATTGGTGTTTCATGCATTGAAATCCGACTTAAAGCTCTGAAACTGAAAAAAATCTCGTACAGGCACAACAGCATTTTACGCGTCATATGGATGGGCAGTTCGTTTTATGAAGCGACAATGTCATTCAGTTCGTCGAAGAACTACTATCGCGCAGCATCTTCCATCTTCTTCCAGTTTTTTAACAAATGTTTCATAAAATAAAATCTTGAAAAATTATGATGCGTATTATACACGAATTTCCATTTTACCAGAAAATTTTGGGCTAAATCAAGCATGCGTATTATACACGAGTGCGTATTATACACGAGATTTTACGGTAGGCGAAAATCCTGTACAGAAAATATTTGCAGCTGTACAAATCTGAAAACAAAAAAATATCTGTACACTATATGGGTAACCTGTACTAGTTGGCAAGTGGACCAGACTCCTGGCTTTCTCTGTGCTGGAACCTGTTTTATGGAGACCTTCCTATGTCTTGAAGGGCAGAGACTTGTCATATACATGCAAAAATGACAATAAGTCATCATCATCATCATCATCTCCTTTATTGTTTTGCTCCGAAGATAGAGCCACCACTGCAGATGGCCTCCTTGAGGAAGCCTATGCCAAAGCACAAAATCTTGCATGGTGGCCTCTGTAGCAATCAGTTTTACACGATGATGTTGCCATCCTAATGCCCACCTCCTATTAACTGCCTGTAATGGCACACAAAAGTGGGCAGAAGTCTTATTCTGTCTTTGGTCTCCTCAGACGGGGCATGGCATTAAGTGGGCATCACATATTTTGATGGTTACCAGAGCAACTTCTGGGAAGGTTAAGGCAGCCGGCATGATGCTGACCACATCACCCCTAGTGTGCCGATGGTCAAGAAAATATGGGCCTAACACCATATCCCCAATATGCCTCAATGGGCGTGTAACGGGATCCTTACATATTTTGATACACGACAATAAATAAAGTTTAAAAATCCCCCCCCAAAAAAACTAACACAACGTCCAACTACTCATCGCCTTAGAACTGCTTTATTCTGTCTCCACTTTTGGCCAAAGTTGACCCGAGGTCATAAATCAACATAAAATAGTTTCATCTATCATCCTATACAATGCCTCACAGTTAACAGCTTGGATCATCATGAACAATTTCATTTTAATTTGATATATCCTTCTTTTCAACTAGTAACCCAAAAACTCTGAACGTGTTTTTCTCAAAACAAGCTGAAGTAGAGATCGAATAAAGCAGTAATAAGGTGACGAACTGTTGAATAGTAACTAAACAGTTACTTACCTACTTAGTCGTTCCTCTTCTACTGTAAGGTGTAGAGGTTTGGAAGAGAGAGCGCCATACTATCCTATAGGCTGTCTTCCTCTTGGCCTGGTTCTATTCTAGTCCTTGGTCCTTCAGAGATTGTCTAATGTTGTCCTCCCAGCGGACTCTTGGTAGTCCTGGAAGTCTGGATCCCTGGCTCTTAGCCTCTCATACCTGCCGTGGTAGCTGACCTTCTCCCATTCTGCAGACATGGCCAAACTGAGACATAGGTTGAGCGGTAAACAGCCATCTTCGTTTTCTTGCCAACTTCTCTTTAGCTGAGGAATGTTCGATTTATGGCCTGAAAAAGTCTCCCAGCTGCGGCTCTTCGGGTAAATAATTCTTCTTTGATGCCTCCCTTCTAGTCTATGACAGCTCCAAGGTATTTAAAGTGGTATAACTAGTTACCTAATATATCGTTTTTTTTAAAAAATGGTATGGTGTAGCTAGGCCGAACTCCGAAAGATTCCATGTTTCTAGTGTACCATCAATACGAAAAACAGACTTCATAATATTTTTAAAAAAAACTATATATTATAATTTTTACAGCAGCCCCCTGATTTATTTATAAACAGATTACCTGTAGTTTTTGGTGCCTTCCTTTTCACAGTTGGACGAAGTGGGCTTTTTAATTTGGAATCTCCTGAGTTACCTGTAGAGACAGTTGACTAGCTTTGTTACATGCCGAAACAAACTTCTTCTGAATAACCTAACAAATAAGTTGCTCCAAATATTAAACAACAACATTGTGAACTACAAGGCTTTCAATACTTACTGCCCCAGGCATTTTTAACTTGTACCCTGGGAAGAAAATGGACGCCAGTTTTTCATACACGTGATGTTCACTGTACAAGTTTAGGAGGAAATATTCTATATACAACTAAATAATTTAGTTATGTGAAGAGATCTGACTAAAATCAAAATCTGACTAAAATCAAAATCTGACTAAAATCAAAATCTGACTAAAACCAAACGCCATTTATCAGGCGGCAGCAGGGAGAATAATGTACCACATCAATCAATCAATACACTTATAGCTCCCCAAGGAGCATAAACATTCAACAAACACATGACAAGAACAAGGACTGCGTTGTGGCAAACTAGTATGAGGCTGTGTCTGGGGTTTGCAGCCTCATCATGTCAAATAACCGGCTACAGAAACTACCCCTGCAAGCGCACATAAGTGCTTTGATGCAGGCTTTCTGCCAGGGGACGAGCTGTTGTGGTGGTTCCATGCTCCACAAGGAGCGTTAATGAAAAAGAAGGAGAAAAAAGTTCATCTTTACCTTGCTTCACCTCATTTAGTATGCTGCTAGCTTCCCTGGACAACACTCTCACATTTGCTATCACATCGTCCAAGACCATTTCTTTATCTTTCCCATCAGCCTCACTGGCGGAAGCTCCGCCTTCAGCGGCACAGATGTCAGCATCACCAGCCTGTTGGCTGTGATGCCTGTCTTCACTCTCAGCTGCAGGTGCTGCGGTGCCAACTTTGGGAGCATCATGGCTGCCTTCGCCCTGACCCGCAGATCTACTCTTGATCTTTGGGACCAAGCCTAGTTCCTTCATAATGAGTTCCTGCCCTGCACGCCACGAGGAGGTGGTGATGATGTCTGGGAGAAGATCACAGCAACCATTAAAAAAAATCAATGTTGACTGAGACGTCTGCAAGTTAAAATAGAAAATACAGACTGTCCTTGACTTAAAAACTCTCGGTCTTACCTCTTGCTTCACAGTCATTAAAAACTTGCACAATATGAACACAAAACATAAACTGATTCCTGTATACACACACTGGGATCCTTGCCAGGGCTAAGGATTTCATGCATTGTGCTGAGATCCTCATTGTGTGATCTAAGGGAGGAAATCGGAGCACTGATGGAGTTTTCCATGTACAATGAAGACGGTCCTTAACACCAAACCAAACTTTGATAACTTTGGATGTACACATGATAGAAGCACGGTGTAAAAAACAGCATTTAAAAACAGAATTTTTCAAGTTTTAACACAATACAGTTCTCTTTCTTTAAGCTTCAACATAACTGCCATCTTTGATGACAGATCATTCAGTTCGATTTTCCAAAACACTGTTACCCTTTTTTTTATAACTGTCGCCATTATCAATCAGTTACAGGAGCTAAAAAAAACACACACAAAATATAAATTGATAACATTAATATATTAAAAATGTAAAAATTACGCTTTCATATGCTGTATATGAGCGTCGGAATCCAAAGGTTGTTATTGCCGGGAGTTGTAGTGAGGATAAGCTCTCACTGCAGATAAAATACTTCTATGGCACGCGCCTCAAACAGCCTCTGACAACCAAGTCCAGCTCCCGGCCTTCACGTGTGGCTCAATTTGAGCCCAGCGGAACTGTTTCCACTGACGGGAGAAGGGGCAAAGGCGAGCGACTGGCACCTTAAAACCAGCAGCTTCGGGCAGATAGGGCTCGTGATCCTTGGTTGGTAGCTTATCTAAGAGAAGGAACTCTGAATTCAAACCACCGCTGCCTTGCGGGAATATCCATTTATGGAATTGGCTTCGGGAGTAAACCCTGAGGATAAATCCGGAGTCGGAGTCCCTAAGGCAGGCTAATGTCGATTCGACATTATTCTGGCAACTCCTGCGACATGGCTGGTACCAAACTGTATCGGCTACTGCCGTTCCTTTGGATCTACCGGCTGTGTGGAGAGGGGGAACATGCTGCATGGGCAACAGCTTGATCTCCATATAACTGTGCCCAAGCTCGCGCCCTGGAGAGGACACTCCAGCTTTACCCTATAGTGTCGGCAAAAACACGGGAAGTAGCAGTTACCGGTTATAAGCATTTTGCCCAATTGGCGTTAGGGCATGGCGCCAGGGGCTACTTCCGACAGTGGGAGAGGTTCTAGGATCTCACTGGACAGCTACCGCCCGCTTCAAGCTGGGCAGCCCCCAGTCAATAAGGTGTTGTCCCGCCACTGTCTGCTTTCCCCATTGGGTGCATGGGGATTAGGGTCAAACCCGAACTGTGGACAGAAAATTTTGCACCAAGCAATTATCGAAAAAAATAGAAATAA
The DNA here is from genome assembly GCA_024509875.1 of Oreohelix idahoensis. Lineage (NCBI taxonomy): Eukaryota > Metazoa > Mollusca > Gastropoda > Stylommatophora > Oreohelicidae > Oreohelix > Oreohelix idahoensis. The sequence goes on from JAMPIV010002921.1 coordinate 293,170, forward strand.
GCAAACTCTCAGATTGGGATGCTGGAACGTCCGGACTATGTTGACTGGACTATCCGAAAACCTACAGGATGTAAACGATGTAAGGAAGACAGCCATGATTAATGATGAGCTTAAACGACTTCAGGTGGATATAGCTGCACTTCAGGAAACGCGCCTGGCGGGCTCTGGAACGGTGAGCAAGAAGGAATACACATTTTATTGGCAAGGGAAAGATCTTAATAAAGCTAGAGAACACGGAGTAGGTTTTGCGGTCAAAAAATCGCTAACTAAAATGGTTGAACCAGGCGAGAATGGATCAGAACGCCTGTTAACGCTCCGCCTGCAAACTAGCACAGGTACCATCACCCTTGTCAGTGTGTATGCTCCTACTCTGTACTCTGCCTCAGAAGCTAAAGATGAGTTCTACGAGAATCTAACAGCAATTATCAAAAGCATACCTAGGCAAGAACAGCTTGTTCTCCTTGGTGACTTTAACGCTAGAGTGGGTGCCGATAATGTTTCATGGCCTTCATGTCTGGGCAGGTTTGGTATTGGCAAGATGAATGAAAATGGACAACGGCTCTTAGAGTTGTGCGTCCACCATGACCTCTGCGTGACCAACACCTACTTTCAGACAAAACCCCAGCATAAGGTGTCATGGAGACACCCACGATCCAAGCACTGGCACCAACATGACCTGATTCTCGTTAGAAGGCCACTCCTCAGGTCTGTGCTCTCCACGCGCTCGTACCACAGTGCAGACTGTGATACAGATCACTCCTTGGTTTGCTGCAAAATCAGAGCACAACCAAGAAAACTCTATCGTGTCAGACATGAAGGGAAACCACGTATTGATACCAGCAAGATGTCAGACCCTTTCATGATCGCTCAATTCACTGCGACCTTCGAGAAAGTGTTCAGTAGCCCTCAGCATGGTGATACTATTACAGAGAACTGGGAGCATCTACGGAACACCATTCAAAGTACTGCACTTGCCACCTTTGGTAAGAAAACAGCAAAGTCAAATGACTGGTTTGATGCTTCATCAGATGTGATGGCACCTGTCATTGAAGCTAAGCGCAGTGCTATGAATGAATACAAACGTTTACCGAGTGCCAGAACCCTACAGATCCTGAGGGCTACGAGAAGCAAAGTTCAACAAACTGCTCGACGCTGTGCAAATGACTACTGGCTCCAGCTCAGTGAGAGCATCCAGATCGCAGCGCAAACAGGCAACATTAGACAAATGTAGGACGGTATAAAGAAAGCACTTGGCCCCCATAAAAGTAAGACGGCACCGCTAAAAACCATCAGCGGAGAGAAGCTAACCGCTAAGGGTAAGCAGATGGAGAGGTGGGTCGAGCACTACTCTGAGCTTTACGCTAGAGACCATACCGTTACGCCTGCAGCCCTTGATGGTGTCAACAGTCTGCCAACTATGGAGGAGCTGGATGCCGAACCAACAATTAGAGGAACTCAGCAAGGCCATTGATAGCTTGGCCTCTGGCAAAGCACCAGGCAGTGATGGGATTCCTCCTGATTTAATCAAATGCTGTAAGAGCACGCTATTACATCCCCTGCATAGGATGCTGTGCCAGTGCTGGGAAGAGACAACTATTCTCTAAGAAACATGCGAGATGCCAAGATTGTAACACTGTATAAAAATAAAGGAGACAGAAGTGATTGCAATAACTACAGAGGCATCTCTCTTCTTAGTATTGTTGGTAAGGTTTTTGCCAAAGTCATCTTAATGCGACTACACAAGTTAGCTGAGCGCATATATCCAGAGTCACAGTGTGGATTCCGAGCTGGCAGATCAACAACAGACATGATCTTCTCTCTCCACCAGCTTCAGGAAAAATCAAGAGAGCAGAAAAGACCATTATATATCGCCTTTATAGACCTCACAAAAGCATTCGACCTGGTTAGTAGGGATGGACTCTTTAAAATCCTCCTGAAAATAGGCTGCCCTTCTAAAATGCTGGAAATGATAAAGTCATTCCATGACGGGATGAAGGGAACAGTCCAATATGCTGGAAGCACGTCACAGCCCTTTGATATACGAAGTGGCGTTAAACAAGGCTGTGTTCTGGCTCCGACCCTCTTCGGAATCTTCTTTGCCTTACGCTTGAAACATGCATTCAGAGATGCAACTGAAGGAATATGCCTTCACACTAGGTCAGATGGCCGTCTGTTTAATCTTTCAAGGCTGAAGGCAAAAACAAAAATCAGAAGGGTCACTATAAGAGACTTGTTGTTCGCTGATGATGCTGCAGTCATCACTCAAAGCCAACAGGAGCTTCAGAGCTTGATGAATCGCTTCACTAAAGCATGCAAGGACTTTGGCCTCACAATAAGTCTAAAGAAAACGAATGTGCTGAGTCAGGATGTGGGTGCTGCACCAGTTATCACTATCGATAACTATGAATTGGCAGTGGTGCACCACTTCACAGACCTAGGGTCTACCATCAATGACAAACTCTCACTGGATACAGAAATCGACAGCCGCATTGGCAAAGCTGCAGCTACCTTTGCCCGCCTCACATCGCGTGTTTGGGGAAACTCTAAACTCACAATGAAGACCAAAGCTGCGGTATATAATGCCTGCGTCACCAGCACACTGCTATATGGCAGCGAGACCTGGACGACCTATGCTAAGCAAGAAAGAAGGCTCAATACCTTCCATTTGCGGTGTCTACGCCGCATCCTCGGCATCTCGTGGAAAGATAAAGTGACAAATGTCGAGGTGTTGTCACGTGCTGGCCTTCAAAGTATGTATACGCTTCTTAGACAGCGCAGACTTCGCTGGCTTGGCCATGTTCGCCGCATGGAAGATGGTCGCATCCCAAAAGATATCTTCTACGGACAATTAGCAGATGGCAAGAGAACAGTTGGGCGACCACAGCTGAGGTTCAAAGATGTGTGCAAGAGAGATATGAGGGCACTGGACATGGATCCAGCAACATGGGAGGATGAAGCTGCCGATCGCACTAAGTGGCGATGCTATTTACGGCGCCACCTCAGATTGGGCGAAGAGAGGCTCACACAAGAAGCAAAGGTGAGGAGAAAACGTCGAAAGGAGCACCAGGAAAATAAGCAGCTGAGGGCTGTCACCTCAGGGGCGCATTCCCATAGTCAGTTATGACTGAAGGGGCTATTATTATTGTTATTATATGAGCGTCTGATTGACAGAGTGGTTAGCGAGCTGGTCACTCGCGGCAAAGGGTTCGAATCACAATCCAGTCTTCTTCTTTGATCCATAACCGCCAACCGTCAATGCAGTCAGCGGCCATCACGCCTGGTGGCGTCTTGTAGGGCAGCAACAAATTGATTCCCCTTTGCTCGGTCGGCGGCCATCCTTCGTACAGTGCCCCAACTGTGGTTCATTTTTTGCATCTCAGCTTCCACAGTTCTCCGCGAAGTTTTTGGTCGGCCTCTCTTTCGCTTTCCCTCGGGGGTCCATAGCATAGCTGTTCTTGTGATGGTATCAGGGTCCCTTCTGAGGACATGGCCAACCCAACTCCAGCGTCTGCCAGCTATGATGGTGTGCATGTCCTCCTGGTTACTCCGAATAAGTAGTTCTTGGTTGCTGATGGTGTTTGGCCAAAAGATTCGGAGAATTTTCCTTAGGCAGATTGTGTGGAAAGAGGACAGTTTAGACATTTCCTTCTCTGTTACTCTCCAACATTCCGCACCATAGAGAAGCACAGAAAGTACACAGCTCTCATACAGTCTTAATTTGGTGTTTGTGCTGTACTGGGAAGACTTCCAAATGTTGTTGAGAGCAGCAAAGGCTGTTCTCGCTTTATTCATTCTGTTGTTAATGTCCTTGCTTGTTCCGCCGTCAGGTGTTACTATGCTTCCTAGGTAAGTAAATGTGTCTGTCTGTTCTAACTTCTGGTTCCTTACTGTTACTGGCTCAGGATTGCCCACATTTAGTGTCATGACCTCTGTCTTCTTCAAATTGATGTTCAGGCCAACCTGCTGGCCATACTTATTCAGTCTATCGGTTTTGTCTTGAATGTGTTGGTGTGAATGCGCGAGTAGTACAATGTCATCTGCATATTCCAAATCTTCCAGTGTAGAAAACGTTGTCCATCTAATTCCTCTTGGACTGCCCTCTGTAGTCTGGCGCATCACCCAATCTATGACTGTCAAAAATAATGTTGTTGATAAGGGGCATCCCTGTCGTACTCCTGTTTTCACTTCGAAAGTTACATTACTCGATCCAACACTGCACGTAAAGTTAGAATAGAGGCTTTTTATAATGGAAACAATGCGGCTGGGAATTCCATAAGCCCTCAGAATTTTCCATAGGCTGTCCCTGTGTATGCTGTCGAAAGCCTTTTCAAAATCAACAAAGTTAATGTACAGCTGTCTCTGCCATTCTGAGCACTGCACTATAATGTTCCTGAGGGTAAATATATGATACAATCCAGTCTACCCAGCTGTAAATGGGTATGTGACTTTGAGTTAGAGAACGAAAAGGCAGCGAGGAAGGGAACTGGTAACCCCCCCACCTCTCGATGCTGGACCAAGCAATGTGAAATCTCAAACACTTCACTCCTCTACGGCAGTGTAGGCTAAGGGACTACGTTTACCTCTACCTGCTGTATATAGTGTGCTTCTGTCGTGTATACACCCAAAGTTCTTAAAGTTTAAATTTGCACAAGGACTTCTAGGTACACCAGGAATATAATTTATGCTTCTTTATGAGCCATGTGTCCAACAAGTCATGTACTGTTCTCTCAAACAAACAAACAAACCAACAAAAAACAACGAAAGTAAAATGAAATCAGCTCTTGCACGAACAAGAATACATGTTTAAAAAAAAGGGTAAAGGTTCCGATTACACGTCTATTGAGGCATATTGGTAATATAGTGTTTTCTAGACCATCGGCGCACTAGGGGTGACGTCGTCAGCATACAGAAAACATGTGCTTACTTGTAACCCCTGGCTTAGTTGACTGCCTTAACCGTCCCAGAATACAGGTGCTTACTTGTAACCTCTGACTTAGTTGACTGCCTTAACCTTCCCAGAATACATGTGCTTACTTGTGAACCCTGACTTAGTTAACTGCCTTAACCTACCCAGAATACATGCTTACTTGTGACCCCTGGCTTAGCTGACTGCCTTAACCTACCCAGAATACATGTGCTTACTTGTGACCCCTGGCTTAGTTGACTGCCTTTAACCTTCCCAGAATATGTGCTTACTTGTGACCCCTGGCTTAGCTGACTGCCTTTAACCTTCATAGAATACAGAATACATGTGCTTACTTGTGACCCCTGGCTTAGGTGACTGCCTTTAACCTTCACAGAATACATGTGCTTACTTGTGACCCCTGGCTTAGTTGACTGCCTTTAACCTTCCCAGAATACAGAATATGTGCTTACTTGTGACCCCTGGCTTAGCTGACTGCCTTAACCTACCCAGAATACATGTGCTTACTTGTGACCCCTGGCTTAGTTGACTGCCTTAACCTTCCGAGAATCCATGTGCTTACTTGTGACCCCTGGCTTAGTTGACTGCCTTTAACCTTCCCAGAATACGTGCTTACTTGTGACCCCTGGCTTAGTTGACTGCCTTAACCTTCCGAGAATACATGTGCTTACTTGTGACCCCTGGCTTAGTTGACTGCCTTAACCTTCCGAGAATACATGTGCTTACTTGTGACCCCTGGCTTAGTTGACTGCCTTAACCTTCCCAGAATACATGTGCTTACTTGTGACCCCTGGCTTAGTTGACTGCCTTAACCTACCCAGAATACAGAATACATGTGCTTACTTGTGACCCCTGGCTTGGTGGACTTCTTGTTTCCTGAGGCAATCAGCCTGGTCATCTTCTTTGGCCTTTCTGGATTGGGCTGGGAAGCAGCTTGTCTGGCAACTTGAACAGAGGGTCAATTTATGATACCAGTTAATGTCACAAACAACATGTGTCATCCTAGTCTTTGGCATTACAAACACAACAAAACAGAATTCATTACAAGACTATCACAACAAAAACAGAAGTAATTACAAGACTAACACAACAATGTAGAAGTAATTATAAGACTAACACAACAAAAACATAAATTATTACAAGACTAACACAACAAAAACATAAATTATTACAAGACTAACACAACAATACAGAAATGACTACAAGACTAACACAACAACAACAGCAATGATTACAAGACCAACACAACAAAAACAGAAATGATTACAAGACTAACACAACAAAAACAAATTATTTCAAGACCAACACAACATAAATAATTACAAGACTAACACAACAAAAACAGAAGTGATTACAAAGACACAAGTATTGAATCTCAGCTGTAAAATATACTACACAACACAACAAAAATTCCACTCACTTTAGATGAAACAAAACAAAAAAATCATTCAGAAAAATTATCAGAAGACAAGCACGTAATCGAAAGCCCCTTGAAGTACTTGGGCAGGCAACTAATACGAGGTTGTGAATGGGGCTGACAACCTCGTCACGTTAAACAAAGTGTCACAGAAACCACGGCTGCAAGAGTTTGTGAATGTTTGGTGTGGGCTTTCTGTAAGGGGAGCAGCTACAGTGGTGGCTCCTTGTTCCATAAGAAACGCAACAGACAATGACGATGTTGATGACGACAATAATGACGACGATGATGATGACAATGACGGTGATAATGACGACAATGATGATGATGATGACGACAATGATGATGATGATGATGATGATGATGATGATGATGATAATGACAACAATGATGATGATGATGACAATGATGATGACGGCAATGATGATTACGACAATAATGATGACAACGATGATGATGATAATGATGATGATGATGACAACGACGATGATGATGACGATGATGATGATGACAATGATGATGATAATGACGACAATGATGATGATGATGACGACAATGACGACGATGATGATGACAATGATGATGATAATGACGACAATGATGACGATGATGATGACAATGATGATGACAACAATGATGATGACGACAATGATGATGACGGCAATGATGATGATGACAACAATGATGATGACGGCAATGATGATGATGACAACAATGATGATGATGACAATGATGATGACGACAATGATGATGACAGCAATGATAATGACAACAATGATGATGACAACAATGATGATGACAATGATGATGATGATGACAATAATGATGATGACGATGATGATGACAATGATGATGACGATAATGACGATGATGACGACAATGATGATGACAATGACGACAATGATGATGATGACAATGATGATGACGATAACGACGATGATGATGACAATGATGATGATGATAACGATGATGACAATGATGATGAAGTAATAAAAACCATGCTTACTTTCAGGGTCATGTCTCTTGGGCTGCAAGAGTGGTGGTTTTAACTGCCTTCCGGCTTTCTTGACCCCGGCGACTTTTGTGTTCAGTCTCCAAGGTGTGGTAGCCTCAGACGTTACTTCTGAGAATCCTGGAAAGACACCATGACCTCATTAACAAAGCTCACATCATCTGAGTGTTGAACAATGAAAGATTAAGGAATAAATCAGCTTGAAAGAGATTAAAGTATAAGGTACAATTTGCCTGATAAAGATTGTAAGGGACAATTTACCTGATAAAGATTGTAAGGTACAATTTGCCTGATAAAGATTGTATGGTACAATTTGCCTGATAAAGATTGTATGGTACATTTTGCCTGATAAAAATTATAAGGTACAAGTTGCCTGATAAAGATTGTAAGGTACACTTTGCCCGACAGGGAATAAAGTATATTGAACTTTTTGCATGTCAGAGATTAAAATATAAGGAATCAATTATCTGATAAAGATTAGAAGGTACAATTTGCCTGATAAAGTTTATAAGGTACAATTTGCCTGATAAAGAAAATAAAGTACAATTTGCTCAATAAAGATTATAAGGTACAATTTGCCCGATAAAGATTATAAGGTACAATTTGCCTGATAAAGATTGTAAGGTACATTGGCCAATTTTCCTGATAAAGATTATATGGTACAATTTGCCTGATAAAGATTATAAGGTACAATTTGCCTGATAAAGATTATAAGGTACAATTTGCCAATTAGCCTGATAAAGATTATAAGGTACAATTAGCCTGATAAAGATTATAAGGTACAATTTGCCTGATAAAGATTGTAAGATACAATTTGCCAATTAGCCTGATAAAGATTATAAGGTACAATTTGCCCGACAGAGGCCAAAAGTATAAACAACCTGAAAAACTTAAGTATAAGGAATGATTTGCCTGATATAGACTGCAAAGTTATTTTTGTTTAACTAGGGCTGCTGAATTTCTTTGCAGCCAATAGCAAGTTGAAGACTCCTTGGTATTATCTACATTGTAGATCTAGGCTTTTTCATAATTCTGAAACTTGTTGAGTTGGGGAATCCTGAGCTCCAGTTTCCTTCCCGGGTATTCTATCCTGGCTTGGCTAGCATTTAAAGGGTCATGACATCTAGTCCCACACTTGGGAAGTAGCAGGTGATAAACTGTGCTTTCCGTTTCATTTATGGGGGTCTCTCTCCAAAAATATGCAGAGCTAAAATGCTGTGCTCTGGTTCTGGGCTCACACAAGGAATTGTCACATCCTACACAGAGTCACTTCTCAGCTCCCCTTGCCCATCATGTATCCATTGTGAGATCCTCCTACACGCAGCCAACCAGGTAAAAGCCAGAATTACATAAGAGGCTCAAGTGACCCCCGACCACCCCCCAGTTTAGTGTGCTTTTCCTGGGTTCTCAATGTGTTTCACCATAGGGGAAATCCCCTGATTACAAGGTATAGTTTGCATGACAGAGACTGAAGTATAAGCAGCCTGACAGATTTAAATATCAGCAACAATCTAGCTGATAGAGATTAAACTATCAAAGTGCAATTTACAGATAATGGAAATGTGTTGCTGCCATTCTTGACATGCCAAGGAGTCATGACACTGGCTCAATGAATATGGGGCTTTAGGATAACTGTGGCACAGACTCATTAAACATGGGGCTTTAGGATAACTGTGGCACAGACTCATTAAAACAATTACAATGGGGCTTTAGGATAACTGTGGCACTGACTCATTAAATGTGAGGCTGTAAGATAAAGTGGTACAGACTCATTATACCAATTACCTCTGTAACTCAATGATGAGTGTGAGGCTGCTATTTTGCGTGGCTTCTCCAGCACATGGCCAACATCTCCAGTCAAGGACAACTTTGTTGGAAGTGCAGGAACACTAAGAGGAGGTGTTGAAATGCTGGAACAACTCGCTATACTTGAGTCTACAAAAAAAATGGCAAGTGATTAACACAGTAAGGTAAAGGTTCTCTTTAGACTTGTAAATTGTTTAGACTAGTGGCATCTATCTGTATGCCTTTTACTCTTAAATCTTACAAAGACTTTAGTAAAGGTTAGAAGAAAAAAAAATTGTTTAAACAAAACAATTGAGGTGAAAAGTTATAAAATAATAATTATAAAGTTTCATCATAATAATTTTCCTTTTGGTTCCCTATGGAGCAAGGCCACTACTGCAGCCAGTTCACTTGCTGGAAACATGCAAAGTACCTATGCACTTTTGCAGCAGTTGTCTCCGCAGCAACTTATTTTATACTAGTGTAAAAGCCCGTCATAAGACGGGAGTTAAATTCAAAAACACCAATACCCAACGGCAAGTTTACTTATTCAAAAGTATTTTAAAACACCAAAAAATGTTATACATCTGATGTTAAAAGTCTGAACATGACAGAAGAGCATCTCGATTTTCTGTTGTTTTAATCTGGTAAAACTTAAATCATGGATCTCCGCATCTTCCTGTCTCAAGTTCATGTACTGTTTGTTTATCAGTTGTGTTGTTGACTTCCTTCCATACAGTATAATGAAACTGTTCATGCACACCGTTATTTGCGCATCCTTCTTTGGTAAGTGCTACTATTACATGTAAGGGAAACAATACATTTAATGTCTAACTTTCAACCAAAGTTGCATCCCTTTGCGTTACTGACAGAAAAAGCTGGGATTTTATATGTAGGATGATGAGCTTGCCAGCCTCAAGCACATATTAGTCACCTCTTACAATACATCTGAGAGCACAGTAGTCCTATTTAATCTGTGTGTCACCAGAGATCCCTTGGAACTACAGGAGGGAATAATGAAGTTTACCTGTCTAAAGGACCCCCTTTGCAGGGTAGAGAACCATCCTTCTCGAGGCATTGCACATAGGCCAATTAGTGGGTCTAGTGTGACCTCCACTAGTTATAGTCCGCTGAGTCGGGGAAGTTCTCTGGGGTTGCAAGAAAGCCCAAAACCAATACCCCAAATTTTGTTGCAAGGGTAAAAGAGTGGACAACTCAAACCCTAGGGGATCATAACGAACAAACGGACCTGTCAAAAATGTCAAATTCTAAGGGCTTTCTGGCTCTTTTGTTGGGGACTTTCATTAACGGATGCTTGTGGAGAATAGGAAGATTGAAGTGGTATGACAAGATCACAACTGTGGACCTGATGACAAGAACCAGACAAGAACCAATGAGAAGAAGACACTGGAGATGGATAGGACGCTCAACTAGGAAACCTGCTGATAGCATTACCAAGCAGGCTTTGTCCTGGAATCCCCAGGGTAAGAGAGGTACAGGGAGACCAAAGAACACATAGAGAAGAGAACTGGAGACAGACATGAAACAACCTTGAGCTGATGGCACAGGACAGGCTTGGCATAAGTTTGTTGAAGGTCTCTGCTCCTTAGGGAGACTGGGTTAATGATATTGGCATTTTAGAACAGGTCATCTATTTGAGATGTTTTAATTGAACATAACGGGCATACAAGATAAAAACTTCCAGCATGAGAATGGAGGTAGAGGCAGCTACTGCAGCCTTAAAGTGACTGACTGAAACGTCAATAACAAAGGCAGTCATTGTGTCTGACTCAGTCCATGCTTCGAAAGGTTCAAAATGGTTGGCTACGGCATGAATGGAAAACATTCATAGAAGCTTCAAATCTACAGGAGCTGGTGTGGATCTGCTGTCCTGGCCGTACAGGGGTGTGCGGTAATAAAATAGCTGACAGGCTAGCATCTTGAGTACCCACAGTGGGGACACTGGATACGGATAAGGGAGAGATACTGAGAACAATTAATGATCGCCTGTTAGAGAATGACTGCACTCGATGAATCATCAAGATTAAGGGGAGCCGCGCTAGCGTAGTGGTTACAACACCGCTCTGGCGACCGGGTGATACAGGATCAAACCCGGGCGACGGCATTTGAGGATTTTTCGTCGACCGGGATTTGGACTGGATTAACTCGAGACCTGGCGAGAACATTTGAAGGAGTGTCGTCGACCAGGGACTGGCGGCTCCTGAGCCGACCCAGCTGCAATGGGTACCTCCGAAATCGGCGAGTATTTGCCTGAATGGCGAGGGACACCTGTCTCTGTACAAGAAATAAAGGGATACTCACGTAAAATCAATGTCAGGTTAGACATAAAAATAATAACCTGAGATTTCGCCTCGAGTACTAGCGGGCGAACGCCAAAAAAAAAAAAAAAAAAAAAAAAAAAAAAAAAAAAAAAAAAAAAAAAAAAAATCAAGATTAAGACTGTTGGAATTTGGCATCAAACGTAAGACTAACAGAGATGAACGTATGAGAGGATGCATCCATCATGTATACAACCAGCAAGCTACAACAACAGTTAGCATTCACACTCTTCGACATATTCTCAGGGAGACTGAGCACCTATAGGCTTGCCCGTAGTGCAACGATGTCAATTCTGTTCAACAATAGCAATAACAATAACTGCTAACATAACCTTATGGCCCATACAGTATTTAGTGATGTCCAACTTACGGCCATATAGTCTGCATATCAAAAAAATAAAAATTTATTATTCATAAATCAAACCCAGTACTCCCTCTTCCCCTCATGCAGAAATACCACTAACTTCATCATCATCATTTTGAATTTCGCTGTCTACGAAGCAATCATGTGCTCATTCAGCTGTGGTTTCTATAGCAATTTGTTTCACATGATGAGGTTGCCAGCCTCATGGACAACCTCATTTTAGTAGCCTTTCTTTGCCTCTTCAATGACCGACCCCCCCCCCCCCCGGGGGAATTAACCGGGGGTAATTAACTTGAAATGGCTCAAAAATGTATCATCTGATCTAAGTTGAGGACAGATGCAGCAGTGAAGTTTCTTTATGGTTTTCAGTTGAGACCTACATGACCTGCAGAACTGAGAGTGAAGAGAACCTACCATGACTTCCTGATCCTGAAGAAGATGCCAGGGCTCTCTGCAGCTTCAGTTTCTCTTTCAGTCTTAGCATGATTTCTGGGAAAGGAAAACAAATGTGAACACAATGACCTGAACTTGTCATACAAATGTGAACACGATGACCTGAACTTGTCATACAAATGTGAACACGATGACCTGAACTTGTCATACAAATGTGAACACGATGACCTGAACTGTCAAAAACATACACAAACAGTACCCTGAGGAGTCATAACAATATAAATATAATGACCTGAACTGTCATACAAATTTGAACATAACAACCTGAATTGTCATACAAACATGGACATAATGACCTGAACTGTCATACAAACATAGACATAATGACCTGAACTGTCATACAAACATGATGACATGAACTGTTATACTAACTTGGACATAATGGCCTGAACTGTCATTCAACCTTGGACATAATGACCTGAACTATCATACAAACATGGACATAATGACTTCAATCACCATATAAACAAGAACACAATGACCAAAACATATCACACAAACATGAACACAATGAGCTCACCTGTCGTACATTTATTACCACAAAGACTTGGATTGCGATACTAACACAAGGCAATGGCCTCTACTACCATACACACACAAAGACCTAAATTGAGCTACAAGGATGAATATAATAACACCAATTGTTGTAACCTGAACTGTCACACATTCAAATGGAAGAGGAAACATAATACACCAATACATAAAACCTGAACTATCATACACAGGGGAAAGAAAAAATACAGAAGCTCTGATCTGATCTGATCTGCCAAACATTAACAAAATGACACATACACATTAGCACACAGTCAACTGGCTTACTAGAAATCTTATCAAGACACCAACGAACTAACAAAGTCACAAGCACATATTCAGGAGCAGGCGTCTTGCTGGCTGTGAGGTTACCGCTATGGGATATGGAAGTGGTTCCTACCCTGGGGTATTCAATGTATTGAAGAAATATTTTACAAAATGTTCGAAAATAAACTCAAAGTCGACCGAACTGCAACAACAAACGCAGTTGCCAGATTTTCAGCTCTCATCAGCGCGAAAATTAATACGGGGACAGGCTTAATTAACGTGCAGCCAGACCTGCGAATTAAAATATCGGCTTCGGAGCCAGGCATTCCGAAGATGCTGCAGTCCCTTTCAGTCATAATTGACTAATGGAATGCGCCTCTGGGGTGCTAGCCCTCATATGTTTTTGTTTCTTTGTTGTTGCCTGGTGTTCGTTTCGGCTCTTTTCTCTTCTGGTTGTTGTGACCGTTTCTTTTCGCCCAATATGAGGTGGCACCTGTGGTAAAGTGGGTTGTTATAAATATTTATAGGGGACTTAGTGTACTGACTGAGATCAGCTGTGAAGGTATCTGTATCTAATAGGTGTAGTGTTTTACAGATAACCTTACTTTGCTACCACATTTAGACCTCAGCCAGACTTATTCTGGGCTATTGTGATGACTACGTTGAATGTCTAGGGTTATGATAATGATGAAGTGTATGTCACAACAACCACAGACAGATAAACAATTTAATTTAATTCACAATACTTTACAACACTGTGACACTCACACACATAAAACACTCTATAAGACTATCTTAAATGAGTCAAGTGTTAACTTTTAAAAATATATGTATTAATTCCTTCAAATATTAGATATCCTGATTCAACTACAAAGTGAATCAGGAATCACAATCAAATGTAATCACAAGTTGTATGTACACAATTTATAGATAGAATCTTTGTATTGACATATATTATTATTGCAATATGTGTGTAAGTTGTGCTGTAGTACTATGAGGTAATACTGGCTTTTCAAGCTAGGTGGTTGTTTGTCATCATGACTTCAAGTGTTTGTTTCTGGTGGAAATAATATTGGAAAGGTTCACAGTTTCTTTTTATTTGAAACAATTAAATGTCCCTCTTGATTTTAGGTAAAGTCATTTTTAGAGGGGGTTATACACAAGATTGAGCTGCTCTGGCCACGAACTCTTAACTTCTGTGTGGGTGGCAGGAAACAGTCTCCACTGCTCGCTTGCTTCACCGTGTTCTTGAGACACAACACTGGTCGATATATTGACCAAGGAGTATGCTACCAGCCTCTGGATTCAGCACAACTCAGACCAGGTGCTGCTTTAATACGTTTGTACCACGGTCCCTGAAACAAAAAGGTTGTACCTCCTACTTCATAACTAATTTATAATCTATTTCCACACTTAAGCACAATACATAACAAACACCGAGTTCAGCGCGGTAGGCCAACTGCTAGCTTCTCATGTAACAGTATACACCAGTATTCCTCTCCCTAATGGTTACAACGCCTCTGCAATTCCAGCATTATTTTCTTCTATTCAATAAGATAGGTGTCATAGTACTCTTTGGCAATCCCATGCAGTTATACTCCTCTCCGACAAGTTTTGTTCATGGGGGAGCAATATCTAGGCTTTTCCTCATGTTTGCTACTGAACCACACACATACAGACATAAATTATCAATTCACATTCAATTTTTCATCAAAAAGATATCAAATATTTCTAGCTTACCACAATTCATGGAAATATTAAACAAAATACGTTGACTGGCGATGAGTTATGGCACAATTCCGATCTGCCTCTGTCCCAGGCTTTCATAAGAAAAATATGAGCTGGATCTCAACGCACTTGCTTCTTAGTAAGTGTTGCGTGATAAATTCTCGCAACATCATTTTATTTCAATATCTATTTTATAACGCAAGGGCAACAACTGCTTGAAATTTATAGTCACTTTTCTCGGTAAGCATTTGTCTTCTCGCGTTGGTATCGAATGCAGTTAAGTTTGAGCTGTGGTCATTTTGCGCTGGACTGCGCATGACTTGTCTTGCTTCTTGGTCGATGGGTTTCCGCCCACCACTAGTGGAGTGAGCGATTTGGAATGGCGAAAGAGATGCCTCGTTGAAGAGGGGATCTCCGCTTTTTTTTTGTTCTGTCAGGGATGTGTAGTCCTCTTATGGATATTTCGTTTATTCGAGATAATACCTCTAGTGTATTTGCACATGCCGGGAGGCATAATATTTCTGTGTATTTCCGGAAGGCAAGGTAAATTAACATTTTCATTAACTCTATCGATTTTTGGTCGTGAACGATTTCTGGTTCATAGCCTGTCTTCGAAAGTCGTCGTCACGAGATGTTTTCCTAGCTCACATGTCGCTGTATTGTGCTGCATCGGTTGATGCAGGTTCCAAGGACCATTACTTGCTACTTTGTTAAATGAACTAGGTTTGAAAAACCTTTATTATCTAGAGGATATTTTTTTGAGGACATTATTTATACTTCGGCAGACGTGTCTGTCTTGCTGAAGTCAGACTAAGGAGAGTGAACTGATCTCATATATCTGGTTATCTCCTGGCTGTTATAGAAAGGGATGGAGTTTTTCACCTGACTACATTTACAGCACTTTGAAATATAACATGCATCTGACTCATCATTGTAATGCTGTCTACCGTCTATTGCTGTATTGAATGTTGCTGTGAAAATGACTGTTTGATGTGCCTACATATTCGCGTAACCATTTTGTCACTGTGGCGTCCACAATAAATAATGAAGAAAAACGTCAACGGCTGTTACAAGAATCATTGACTTTATACGTCGTGAGTTTACTGACGTCCTATGTGGATTGCCCTGTTATTTTTGTATGAACATTGTTTTGACTGAACACATCTGCACACCACACAAAACCAGACATGCGGATACCATCCATCATCATATGGCATCACGCATCAGTAAGTTTATTTTCAAAATGTGGCCCTGAACTGACGCTCCTAATTGACTATATCAAATGGTCTAACCAATGGGACCATGTTTACAAAAGCTTTTGAAAAAAATTTACACTTCCTACCGTTTCCCTTAACAACCAAAAATAGTATTTGCAGTCGACTAATCATG
Source organism: Oreohelix idahoensis (assembly GCA_024509875.1). Lineage (NCBI taxonomy): Eukaryota > Metazoa > Mollusca > Gastropoda > Stylommatophora > Oreohelicidae > Oreohelix > Oreohelix idahoensis. Next base: position 309,379 of record JAMPIV010002921.1, read on the forward strand.
TTTCGCCTTACATATTATTCTAGCCAATCAAATCGGATTTAACTTGTTGGCCTATTTCCCGTAAAATAGTGGTTTTAAAACATGCCACTGAGCAAATATGATCTGGTGCTGTCAGACAACCCCAATATTTTATTTTGGCTATAATTTGGTAATTCCTAGACTATTTTCGTAACACTTAACATATTCTTTGTCAGCAAGTCCTAAGGAACCCAAATATATAAATTTAATGGAGCTAAGTGGCTGCGTTCAAAATATGTATTTTCTTCTACCACCCGTTCACTTCGATACGATGGGGTGTCTTCTGTACTGTCAGGATTTCAGACGTAAAACAGTATTGTGTCATGTTTCCTAATAAGCATTAACCATGTTTTTTAAAACCTAACCTCGTATTGGTAGTGTTTTTTATCACTGTCTATTTGAAAAAAAATCAGTGCTTCATGCCTTTCGCGCGTGATGGCATTAATTTTATATCGCGAGACTGTGTGGTAGCATTGCATGCGTTCCTCCATTCAGCCCTCTCTCTCTCTCTCTAAGTCCGTCTGTCTTTTCATTACGCAGTGTATATAATGCCATTAATTCATTCATAACCCTCCACTCCCAAAGGAGCATAGGCCTTCAACAAACACATGCCAAGTCCTCCTGTCACGTGCCATCATCTCAAGTTCTTTCCATGTTCTCCTCATCATTTTCACCTCTGTTTCCAACTCTCTTCTCCATGTACTTCTTGGTCTTCCTCTGCCTCTCTTGCCCTGGGGGTTCCAGAACAAGGACTGCCTTGTAATGCTATCAACAGGCTTCCTCAGTGTGTGTCCTATCCATCGCCATCGTCTTCTTCTCATCTCTTGTTCCACTGGCACTTGTCCAGTTCTTGTCATCAGTTCCACATTGGTAACCTTGTCATACCATTTTAATCCCTCTATTCTACGCAAGCACCCATTTATGAAAGTCTGTAGCTTTTTGGTTGTTGTCTTTGTTGTTCTCCATGTCTCTGAGCCATACAATAGGACTGACTTCACATTTGAGTTGAAGATTCTTATTTTCGTGTTGGATCCTATTTCTCTTGATCTCCATATATTTCCCAATGCAATGAAAGCTCCTCTTGCCTTTTGTATTCTTATTTTGATATCGCTGTCTGTCCCTCCAACTTTATCTATATTACTGCCAAGATATGTGTATGATTCTACATCTTGTATTGGTGTTTCTTCAAGTTCAACCCTGTTTTCATTACCTGCATTTATTCGCATTATTTTTGTCTTTTCCCTGTGTATTTTCAGACCCAATTGCTGTGACCTCTCATCGAGTGTTTCCAATTTGTCCTGCATCTGATTACGGTTATGGGACAGGAGAGCCAAATCATCAGCAAAATCCAGATCATCCAACTGCTTAGTCAGAGTCCACTGGATTCCATTTCTGTTGTGTGTTGTCGATGATCTCATAACCCAATCTATTGCCAGCAAGAAAAGAAATGGAGACAAGAGGCATCCCTGTCGCACTCCTGTTCTGATCCCAAATGGTTCTGTAAGCTGTCCTTAATGAAGAACTCTGCACGTCATGTCTTCATAGGTTTTCTTTATTAAATTAATGATCTTCAGGGGAACTCCATAATGCCTCATCAATTTCCAAAGTGATTCTCTGTCCACACTGTCAAATGCTTTTTCGTAGTCCACAAATCCGATGTATAGTGGTGAATTCCATTCCAGACTTTGTTCAACTATTATTCTCAAAGTGGCTATCTGGTCTGTACATGATCATGTACAATGCCATTAATGCTAGTATTAATCTAGGTCATTATGCAGTGTGTCTATCTCAAGGTTTTCTAAGAAATACAGTACACGTTTTATTTTTGAACCGCGTGTAGTTTATGCAGTAGGCTTTACTAGCAAACGTGAAAGCGTTACAATTATGCAGACGAAGTAGAAAAAGGGGGATTTTTGTACGCCATGGTGACAGCACTGTTCTTTTACCATTCTTCTTTCCTTTTATTGAATTAATTCGTTAGGCTTTACATTTACTTTTTAATTTAGATATGTGGATTTAGAATGTTTCACGACAAATTCTCCCCACTTAAAACAGACGTTATATGTCAGTCTATAATTCTATATACACATTGAGAAATTTAATATTATTCCTGGGGCTTACGGTGATTTTCATCACACGGATGGCGGCTTAGAAAATCCGCTCCCAGGTTGGTTTTTTCCAGAAATATACTCTATGCTGAACTGGAATGGCTGCAAAAGTAAGGACCATCTGAGTAACCTCGAATTTTCATGCCTAGCCTGCGCTAGAAACGACAAGGGTTTGTGATCCGTTTGCAACTTGAATGCCTTCCCATACAGATAAATATTGAATTTCTTTATCGCCCATATTACTGCAAGACATTCTTTTTCGCTAGTTGAGTAATTCGTTTCAGCTTTATTCAACTTCCTACTAGCATATGCCACTGGGGTTAATTCCCCATCCAGTGCATCTGATTTCTGTAACAGGGTCGCGCCCAACCCGATATTACTTGCATCCGTTCTCACAATGAATTCTTGACTTAAGTCAGGTAATTTCAAAATAGGTTTGCTTGTGAGCTTTTCCTTCACATTCTGGTATGCCAATTCACACTGTGCTGTCCATGTAATTCGATCTGGATTTCCTTTGCGTGTCAAATCAGTTAACGGTGCACATATGGAATTAAAGTTTTTGATATACTTTTGGAACTCCGCCAATGCCGGTCCCAAGCCCGGATGAAAAAGGAGGAGGGCGGCCTGCATGGAGGCCGTAAGGAGGCAGCCCCTCCACCATGCAAAGGCACAACAGGCCAATCACCTGTTTGCTTTAAACCACGATTACGAGTAACACAAGAGAGAAAACCGGACTGATTCTAAAGGCGACGAACTGGAACGGACTACGGACTACGACTTATGGAACATGGAACACAAGAAGTATAAATGGGAAGGAAGAGGAGCTGGTGGAAGAGATGAGGAAAGCAAAACTAGAAATCCTGGCTATAACGGAAACAAAGAAAAAAGGACAAGGAGTCATGGATCTCAATGGCAACACGCTGCTCTACAGTGGTGTACCCATATCCGAAAGAGCTAAAGGGGGTGTGGGTTGCATTGTGGCCCAAAATCAAAAAAGATAGTATCAAGGGGTGGAACTTTGTCTCAGAGCGCATTATGGTTGTGAAACTAAAAGAAGGAGAAACCATAGTCAACCTGGTCATAGTGTATGGGCCAAATGAGGATGAGAGAGCAGAGATCAAGGAGGAATTCTTCGAGCTGCTTCAAAGGACAGTGGATGACTGCCTAGATGAAGTTATCACGCTCGGAGATTTTAATGCCAGAGTTGGAAATGACCATGCTAGATGGGGTGGAGTTATCGGAAGATATGGAGAAGACACTCTCAATGACAATGGAAAGCGACTCCTTAGATTCTGCAGTGAGCAGAATCTGATCATTACAAACACAAAGTTCCCCCATAAGCGCATACATGCATACACTAGATGTGAACCAACAAAGAATGAGAAGTCAGTGATTGACTATGCCATTGTTCGGAGAAGCTCATTCAAATATGTCCGAGATGCAAGAGTCTGGAGGGGGCCAGAGATTGGAAGTGATCACTACCTGCTAACAATCAAACGAACAACTGAAAGAGTTGCTCAGCCTAGGAACTGCTCAACATCACGCAAGAAACCAAGTAAACGAGCAGGAGAAATGAGCATTAGGACCTACAAGCTGAGAGAGCCAGAAATTAAGACCAGATATCAGGGGCTTATTGCTGCAGCGGTGAACAACACAGAAGAACAACCTGATGACTTGGAAACCCTCTGGATAAATTCAAGGATATCATAAAGACAGCTGCTGCAGAAGCATGTGGTGAAGTCCGACTTGGGAACCAGAGAAAGAGGACACCTTGGTGGACAGAGGAAGTCAAAGAGAAAATAAGAGAGAAGAAAATGGCATGGAAACAATACTTAGGAGCTAAAAACACAACAGGACAAATGGAAAAATATAGACAATATGTGACACTCAGAACAGAAGTAAAGAACAAAGTGCTAGCAGCAAAACAGAAGTCCTGGGAAGAATTTGGAGAAAAGCTAGAAAAAGATGCACAAGAAAACCAGAAATTGTTCTATAAGACCCTAAAGAACATGAGGAAGGAAAAAACAATGCCCTCTCAAATTTATAAAGGACAAGCAAGGCAAATTGCTTACTGCCCCGAAGGAAGTAATGGAAAGATGGAAAGAATATTTCTCAGATCTCCTGGATGGTGAGCAAGGTCAAACATCAGAAATGATAACCACTAGCACAGAAGAGGAAACCAATGGTGATGAAGATGACATAAAGATGGAAGAACTGAAGGCAGCACTGGAGAAAATCAAGATGGGCAAAGCAGCAGGGCATGATGGTATAACACCAGAAATGGTTAAGTACATGGGAGCATCAGGCGACCTATTACTCTTAAGGGTTCTACAGGCAGCGTGGTACAACAAGACCATACCAAAGGATTGGGAGATTGCCATCATAACACCAATTTTCAAACAGGGTGACAATCGACAGTGTGGAAACCATAGAGGCATATCCCTTCTCAGTGTCCCTGGTAAAATTTACTATAGAATCCTAGAGTAGAGACTCCGACGCCTAGCTGAGCCACAATTGGATGAGGTCCAGTGCGGATTCCGAGCAAACCGAAGTACTCAAGACCTAATCTTCACACTCAGACAGCTGAGTGAAAAGGCCCTTGAGTATAAGAGTGAGATCCATCTTTGTTTCATAGATCTGGAAAAGGCGTTTGACAGGGTCCCTTGGAGCAAACTTTGGGACTGTTTGGCAAGGAAGAATATTCCAGCACCTCTGATTCATGCTATACAGAGCTTCTACAAGTCTTGCAGAAATTATGTGAGGACAGCAAACCATAAGTCAGAAGAATTTCAGGACCACCACTGGTGTAAGACAAGGTGATATCCTATCACCTTACCTCTTCATACTCCTTATGGACGATGTCATCAAGGCATGTAAGGAGAGAACAAGAAAGTATTCAGTGGGGTACTGGAAGATGAGACAGGTCTATATTTCAGAGCTGGCATTTGCTGATGATGTTGCCCTGATTGCTAAATCAGAGGCACATCTCCAATCCAACCTGCAAGTATGGAAGGAAGAGCTGGAGAAGAGAGGGATGGTCATAAGCAGCTCTAAAACAAAATCCATGGTGATATCACGAGAAGAAAGAAGACATCAGATTAAGCTGGGAGAACAGGTCCTGGAGCAGGTCGACCACTTTAAATACCTCGGAGCTATTATAGACCGAAAGGGTGGCATCAAAGAAGAGTTGGCCACTCGAAAAGCAGCAGCTGGGAGACTTTTTCAGGCCATAAATCGAGGATTCCTCAGCAAGAGAGAGGTTGGTAAGAAAACGAAGATGGCTGTATACCGCTCCACCTATGTCCCAGTCTTGACATATGGATGCGAGTCATGGGCAATGACTACAACCCATAAAAGCCAGATCCAAACCTCAGAAATGAGATATCTGAGGAAGGTGGTTGAAGTAACAAGAAGAGACATGGTACGCAACCAGACGATACGTCAAGGCCTAAAATGCCACCCCCTACAGACCCAAGTAGAACAGTCCCAACTAAGATGGTTTGGCCATGTCTGCAGAATGGGAGAAGATCGGCTACCACGACAAGCATGGGAAACAAAGAGCCAAGGATCCAGACCCCAAGGACGACCCAGAGTCCGCTGGGAGGACAACATTAGACAATCTCTGAAGGACCGAGGACTAGAATGGAACCAGGCCAGGAGGAAGACAGCCGATAGAATAGTCTGGCGCTCTCTCTTCCAAACCTCTACACCTCACGGTAGAAGGGGAACGACTAAGTAAGTAAGTAGATATACTTTTGGTAGAAACCACATAATGAGACAAAGGATCTCACGTCTTTCTTGGTTTGTGGTCTCGGGGCTTTCTTTAGTTTCTCTAAATTCTTGGGGTCAGGGGTCATGTTTCCCTGATGGACTGTGTCCCAAGAATTCTAATTCTTTACATCCAACGCAACATTTGGTTGGTCGGGCGGTTAAATTCGCTTCTCTAAGTCGATTAAACAGCATGTTCAGAGAGTCAATGTGTTCTTCAAATGTTTCTGTTGCTATAAGGATATCATCCATGAAGTTTGTGATGCATGGATTATTCAGAGGATCCAACAATTTTCTCATCATTCTAGAGAAGACACTAGGCGCATTCTTCAATCCAAATGGCAATCTGTTAAACTCATAGTGTCCCTCTGAGGTACTAAAAGCTAGGTATGGTCTAACCTCAGGCTTTACTGGAATCTGATAGTATCCTTTACTCAGATCCACTTTTGAGAAATATTTAGCTTTATTTAGCCTGGCAAACAACTGATTTGTATCCGGCAATGGATCCACCTGACCTTCTGTGATAGCATTCAGTCTCCTGTAATCTATACAGAGTCTATGTTCTCCAGAGGGTTTCCTTAAGAGCACCACACTGGAACTATACGAAGATTCACTGTGTGAAATTATTCCCTCCTTCAACAAATAGTCTATCTCTTCCTTCAAGGCTTTCTCCTTAGCAAAAGGAATCAAATAGGCTTTCATACAGACAGGTGTGGGGTCTATCAGTTTCATATCATATTCCAATAAGTTTGTATGCCCCGGTCGGTCCGTTAACACCTCTGTATGATCATCTAGAACCTGTTGCACTCTCTCCTTCTGATTTTTCGTTAAATGTGTACTGATTTTCACCTGTGCCGCTGTCTCACAGGGATGTAATGGATATTCAAATGATGAAAGTGGTTCCTTTTTCATCTCCATTGCAATGGACAAGGTCAACAAGTGTGTCTCTTTCTGATTTTCTCTTTCCAGATATTTCTTCAGGAGATTCACATGATAGATTTTTTCTTTCCCCTTCTTATCTATCTTATAATTTGTTCTAGACACCTTCTCTAGAACTGTATATGGACCTTGCCATCCAATTTGTAACTTATTCTGACTACCGGGTAGAAGAAGCAGTACCTTCTCTCCCACAGCCAAATCTCTGTCTTTAGCTTTCCTGTTGTAATAGGCAGCATGTTTTTTCCTGGCTTGTCTCAAATTTTCATTGGCAAGTTTCCAGCCAGTTTTTAAACGAGTGGTCAGCTCATTCACATATTGGTATGAGGATGTAATGTTTTCCTCTGCCTTTTCATCAGTCCACGTTCTTAACAGAGTTACATATGGACTTTTAAATTTGGAAACTTATTTTTCCTGGCACATGTCAGGTCCTTTGCACTCGAAGCTCTGTTGTGATGACTTTTCTTCCCCGAATCATCATGCACAAATCGACCGCTACCAATTTTTCTCTTGGGGCTCTCTCCCCACTTAGAATTCTTGATGAGAGATTTCCTCTCTACATCTTCTTCCTCCAGTTTACATAAGTCCGATTGAGGGATTTTCGGCTTATTCTGGGGTAAGACATCTTTTTGCACTCGCCGCATAGTGGCCATTGTAAAACAGTCAATTGAAGCTTGTCCGTGAAAAGGGGCTTCCCATTTCACTTGGTCCACTTTATTAAATCTATTTTTCTTTTCCGTGTCAGGCCTACATTTGCCCCGTGGTGTGTAGAAGTCCTGAACACTGTTCCCACTTGTGGGTGTTCCCTCATGTGCTATGCTACACCTCTCTACAAAATTTTCAATGTCCCACCTTGCCTTGGGCCAATAATAATTCTGAGCTACCTTTTGGATGATGGTACCTATCTTCTCATGGTCCCCATCTTTTCTCACATGTAAGCTCCTTATTAAGTCTGTCCTATACCTTTTAGGAAGTACCAGCTGTCCCTGACCTTTGGATCTAGTTCCAGTCTTCCGGTATATCAGTTTGTTCTTCACATAGAAGTCTCCTTTTCCTGGAGGTGTGTGACAATTGGACAACTTCTTAAAACAAGGCTTGAGGGTCTTATCCCCAGCCTGTGCCTTCCTCAACTCTTCTGGAGTGGTATTTAACATAATATCCTCCTCCTTTCTTGAGGTCGACCTGACCTGAAGGGTGGCCATAACTATAGGGTTCCTTCTACAATGGTCAGTATCATGATTGTCCATCCGACAATTCTTACACCACCTCCTTTTTTGGTTGAAAGATTTTCTTTCATCAAATTTCCTTTCATCGAATTGTGGGGTTTTATTTTTATTGTCATACCGTGGCCTATCAAACTGGTGCTTACCTTTGTTCTGATCTCTAGGATCAAATTTATTAAAGTTCTGTGGTGCCTTAAAATTATCTACCTGTTTCTTTTTATTACCTGATACCTCTGCCTGAGCTGCTTGATACCTTTCAGCGACATTCAGTAACTCACCCAGTCTCTCTGCACCTTGTTCCATGAGAAACTTTCTCAGGTCTGGAGCCATGGACTCTCTTAGTTGTTCTATAAGGATCATTTCCTTAAGATCTTGGGTTTTCCCCAGAGAAGTCCATTTCTCCAAGTATGTCTCTAACCGTGCAGAGAACTGGTGATAGGTTTCACCTGACAGTAGTTTAGCATTCCTAAATTTTTTCCTATAAAATTCACCATTCTTTTCATATCTTAACAAAAGAGCCTGCTTTAGCATGTCATAATTTTCTTGATCATCTCTGCTCATTTTGGCAAAAACTTCATAAGCTGCACCACGAAGCCCTTGAGATAACTTTAAGCTCCACCTTTCTCTCTCTAACCCATACGTGGTAGCTAATAGTTCATATCTATTTAGATAGCTCTCGATATCATCTTCTTTCTCCACAAAATGATCTAAATGAAAATTCATAGCTGAGGTTGAGGCTCCCTGACTAGCAGTGGCATCAGAGGTAAAGGGACTGGCACTATTTTCAGGAGCATGGCCTTGAAATTCCAACTCCCTTAATCGTAACTCGTGCTCTCTTTGTAATCTCTTATCTTCTGCTTCCCTCTCTGCAGCCTGTCTCCTTTCTTCTCTTTCTGTAGCTTGTCTCCTTTCTTCTCTTTCTGTAGCTAATCTCTTTTCTTCTCTTTCTGTAGCTAATCTCTTTTCTTCTCTTTCTGTAGCTAATCTCTTTTCTTCTCTTTCTGCCTCCAATTTCTTCTCTTCATACTGGAGCCTTTTAATCTCCCTATCTGCCTCCAATGCCTTAGCCTCAGCCTCAATCTGCAACCTCTTAATTTCTTTTTCAGCCTCTAACCTTCTTTCAGCTTCAAATCTTCTTTCTTCACGTTCAATATATTTGTCACATTCAGTAGTGACATAGGCAATCATAACTTGCCCGTCCATTCCTAACTCTTTAGCAGCCTGCACAGCAGCAGATCGAAATTTTGCTAGGTCCGCCATTTTCTAACAGGCAAATGTAAACAATTCAAGCTATAAATAATTATCTAAGGACAACCACAGGCACTGAGAGCTCAACCTTATTCAATTTCCACCCAAGGATACCTTTTAAATTTTTATTATTCCCTGAAGTGAATTACCCCCCAATATATATAATAGGAGAAGATTCAAATCCCCGGACAGGACCCCAATATATGTGGTAAAGTGGGTTGTTATAAATATTTATAGGGGACTTAGTGTACTGACTGAGATCAGCTGTGAAGGTATCTGTAGCTAATAGGTGTAGTGTTTTACAGATAACCTTACTTTGCTACCACATTTAGACCTCAGCCAGACTTATTCTGGGCTATTGTGATGACTACGTTGAATGTCTAGGGTTATGATAATGATGAAGTGTATGTCACAACAACCACAGACAGATAAACAATTTAATTTAATTCACAATACTTTACAACACTGTGACACTCACACACATAAAACACTCTATAAAACTATCTTAAATGAGTCAAGTGTTAACTTTTAAAAATATATGTATTAATTCCTTCAAATATTAGATATCCTGATTCAACTACAAAGTGAATCAGGAATCACAATCAAATGTAATCACAAGTTGTATGTACACAATTTATAGATAGAATCTTTGTATTGACATATATTATTATTGCAATATGTGTGTAAGTTGTGCTGTAGTACTATGAGGTAATACTGGCTTTTCAAGCTAGGTGGTTGTTTGTCATCATGACTTCAAGTGTTTGTTTCTGGTGGAAATAATATTGGAAAGGTTCACAGTTTCTTTTTATTTGAAACAATTAAATGTCCCTCTTGATTTTAGGTAAAGTCATTTTTAGAGGGGGTTATACACAAGATTGAGCTGCTCTGGCCACGAACTCTTAACTTCTGTGTGGGTGGCAGGAAACAGTCTCCACTGCTCGCTTGCTTCACCGTGTTCTTGAGACACAACACTGGTCGATATATTGACCAAGGAGTATGCTACCAGCCTCTGGATTCAGCACAACTCAGACCAGGTGCTGCTTTAATACGTTTGTACCACGGCCCCTGAAACAAGAAGGTTGTACCTCCTACTTCAGAACTAATTTATAATCTATTTCCACACTTAAGCACAATACATAACAAACACCGAGTTCAGCGCGGTAGGCCAACTGCTAGCTTCTCATGTAACAGTATACACCAGTATTCCTCTCCCTAATGGTTACAACGCCTCTGCAATTCCAGCATTATTTTCTTCTATTCAATAAGATAGGTGTCATAGTACTCTTTGGCAATCCCATGCAGTTATACTCCTCTCCGACAAGTTTTGTTCATGGGGGAGCAATATCTAGGCTTTTCCTCATGTTTGCTACTGAACCACACACATACAGACATAAATTATCAATTCACATTCAATTTTTCATCAAAAAGATATCAAATATTTCTAGCTTACCACAATTCATGGAAATATTAAACAAAATACGTTGACTGGCGATGAGTTATGGCACAATTCCGATCTGCCTCTGTCCCAGGCTTTCATAAGAAAAATATGAGCTGGATCTCAACGCACTTGCTTCTTAGTAAGTTTATTTTCAAAATGTGGCCCTGAACTGACGCTCCTAATTGACTATATCAAATGGTCTAACCAATGGGACCATGTTTACAAAAGCTTTTGAAAAAAATGTAAACTTCCTACCGTTTCCCTTAACAACCAAAAATAGTATTTGCAGTCGACTAATCATGTTTCGCCTTACATATTATTCTAGCCAATCAAATCGGATTTAACTTGTTGGCCTATTTCCCGTAAAATAGTGGTTTTAAAACATGCCAATGAGCAAATATGATCTGGTGCTGTCAGACAACCCCAATATTTTATTTTGGCTATAATTTGGTAATTCCTAGACTATTTGCGTAACACTTAACATATTCTTTGTCAGCAAGTCCTAAGGAACCCAAATATATAAATTTAATGGAGCTAAGTGGCTGCGTTCAAAATATGTATTTTCTTCTACCACCCGTTCCCTTCGATACGATGGGGTGTCTTCTGTACTGTCAGGATTTCAGACGTAAAACAGTATTGTGTCATGTTTCCTAATAAGCATTAACCATGTTTTTTAAAACCTAACCTCGTATTGGTAGTGTTTTTTATCACTGTCTATTTGAAAAAAAATTACTGCTTCATGCCTTTCGCGCGTGATGGCATTAATTTTATATCGCGAGACTGTGTGGTAGCATTGCATGCGATCCTCCGTTCAGCCCTCTCTCTCTCTCTAAGTCCGTCTGTCTTTTCATTACGCAGTGTATATAATGCCATCAATGATAGTATTAATCTAGGTCATTACGCAGTGTGTCTATCTCAAGGTTTTCTAAGAAATACAGTACATGTTTTATTTTTGAACCGCATGTAGTTTATGCAGTAGGCTTTACTAGCAAACGTGAAAGCGTTACAATTATGCAGACGAAGTAGAAAAAGGGGGATTTTTGTACGCCATGGTGACAGCACTGTTCTTTTACCATTCTTCTTTCCTTTTATTGAATTAATTCGTTAGGCTTTACATTTACTTTTTAATTTAGATATGTGGATTTAGAATGTTTCACGACAGCACCGCAGAGAGCATTGCCACTTGGTGTGATTGGTAGCGTCATCCTGCCATGTTGCCAGATTTATGTCCGATGTATCTCTTACATACACCTTTGAACCACAGATGAGGTTGTCCGGTTGTTCTTTTGCAATCTGTCAACTGTCCGTTGAAAATATCTTTGGCCACGCGACCATCTTCTATGCGGCGGACATAGCCAAGCCAGCGCAGTTTGCGCTGTCCAAGCAGTGTATACTATGCTTTAAAGTGCAGCACATGGTGCAGCACGTGACAGCATTTGTCATTATGTTACAGGCTTTTCTTTAACTTGCAACGTATGTCACCTTCAAATCTTGCAATCGATTTTTCGATCACTTCCACATGAGCAATAGCTCTGAAACTTGGCATAGTTGTGTATTCCTGATGACAATACAATAATCAGTCGTAAAAATAATAAAATGAATAACATTAAAATTAATATTAATTTTGTTTGTTTGTATTGTTTCATCGGTGAAATGGGCGATAACTGCAAATAATCTAGGTGTATTTTTTCCAACAAGATTGTCTCTCTTGAGAGAAATATTGAAACGTCTCCCTCCCCCCTCCGCACACACATACATTTGCACGTGCGTGCACAGACATACACACAACTGACAACTACATTAAAAAAATGTAATTTAGAACTCTTTATCAAAATAAACATGGGGCGCTGATTCTGCACGAAATTTTAACTTCTGCTTTATACTTCATTAGACACTTATGGATAAAATATATGTTAAGCGCCCCACGCTTTTTGTCAATTTGATGTAACATTTTTTTACTGCAAGCTATAAACTCTGTGAAAAATTATTTGTGGCTTTTTAATGCATTAAAAGCCTGTGTTTAAAATTTTTTTAAAATATTTTTTCTTCCACGAAATACCAAAGGTGTGGCGTAGACACCGTAGATGGAAGGTATTGAGCCTTCTTTCTTGCTTCGTATAGGTTGTCCATGTCTCGCTGCCATATAGAATCGAGCTGGTGATGCAGGCATTTTATACCGCAGCTTTACCGAAACTTGTTTCTGCCAAATAACACTCACCATCCCAGTGAACATTAACTGCTTCAATGTGATTGATTACTGAGGAACTTCAAATAAGTAAATAAAACATTATTACAAAGTCACACATTTTTTATTACTTCTGTTTGCTGAGTAAGAAATGCTCATGTCTGTAATATATGCGCGATATACGCCATGTAAATTTTCATTTCTCATGAGGACCGCATGTACGAGTATCTAGCATGGGTGTTAAGGGTGATACGACCCAAATAAAGGGGGTTGGGAACCGCTGGGATATATGATGATGATGATGATATAATCCCTTTAGCTGTGAACAGGCAGCTCTTGACAGCCCATTGCCTCTCTGACAAAGGTGCAAGTCTTCCTCAGTTGTTGTGATGATGTGTAGAGTGTATTGTGGATGGTTGGGTGCGATGGGAGTAGCTGGTGTCGCAGGTCAGTTAGTCTTGGGCACTGTAACAGTTGGTGTTCAACTGATTCCTCATGGTGGTGGCAGTGCCTACAGTGTGGTTCATGTAGTGGGTCTATTCTATTTAAATGTTTATTGACCTGTTCTCAGCTGTCCAGACCAGACCACACACACACACACAATGATGCATACTACCAGCTCAGCAGAAGAGAACAAGTGGCAATCCCCAGACTCCGCACGGGCTACAACAGACTAGGATACCACCTAATCAACAAGATAAAGATATGAACTATCGATCAGTGTAACTGTAACATAGATAAAATGACAGCTGAACATTTGCTTGAAAAATAATGCCCAACATACGAGGAACAGACAAAGCACATATGGCTGTCACCAGTACCATGACTGGAAAAGCTCTATGGAGATACATTTAGGCCTACCCTTCAAGTTGACCACTGCTGTCTTAGAAAATATTCAAGTAAACGTCTGAGAAAGTACGAAGAAGAAAATACTTTAAAGGGGTTTCATGAGATGCTGTAAAAGGGGGCGGGGCCTCTAAAAGGTTAAGAAGCACTGACGTAAGGAAATACTAGCAGCAGTGGTGGCTTAATATTCCGCTGGGAACAAAAAACGGGAATGACAAAATGATTTTTAGCAACAAACCTCGGATAAATCTGGACAAGTTCCTTGCACAAGAAGTGAACACAGTTTTCGTGACGCCCTGAGAGCCGCCGCCTTGCCTGGCATCACGTTTATGGCATGGCCGAAGACGCTGTTTTTTATTCAGATGTTTCGCCTGATGGAGCTGAAACTGTTGCTGCGAAAGATCACACTCATGTTGCAGTTTCGGCGACTGCTGGAAATACTGATGATCGCAGCTGCTGATAACCGGCTGAGGAAAAGCACGACGCGATTTACTACGTTTTCTACGATCATGAAAATCCTTGTGTTTACTCTGCTGGCCTTGGATGCTTATTCTCTCAACTCCCGAGGACTTCTTGAAATTATCCACTGAACACAAAGAATCACAGGAAATCATCTTTTAAGAGTATGTTCCAATCTCTGACACAGATCGACTAAAAAGACATACTACATAGGAAATAAGCAATAATTTGGTAGCTACTCCAAGAAGATGCCAAACTAATTCTGAACAATGGATACTATTTAAAGTCTCCCCTCATTCGAGCGAGCCATACCCAGGCTCAAAGTTGAAATTTTTAGCGCATCGGTTCGCTAAGCCACATTTTCACAAATATGTTGGTCTATACTGTCTAGCGCTAAAAACTACTACTACAATGTGGGGTTTATTCTAAATTGCTACCAGAATACCACTCTTTTGATCCCGAGCTATTAATTCGTCATGAGCCGGTCCCTGATTGGTTCTAGTCAGGCAATAAAAGGCGTTTTTGTCTAGATAGCCTGGATTCGGACTAACAGCTGATAACGCTTAACTTCTACCCCCTTTGCGGTAAATATTTTGTAAAAGAACAAAAATACTTTTGGTCAAGGGGCTATTATTTTAAGCGTGTCAACTTCTGGCGTGGCGTAGTAAGAGTCAAAATGTTTATGCCCGAGTCGCAATAACAATAAAGATGGCAACAAAGGGAACACAAATATTGAAAGAGAGCGCTTCACGGACCAAAAAAAAAAAAAACAACAACACTGGAGACAAATTGTGTTGCTTTGCTGTCATCCCAAATATCCGTTCACAATGAACTAAGCCACGCTTACAACAAACAAAACACCCACCCACCCACACTCTCTCTCTTTCTCATTTTCACAAATATATCGGTCTGAACTGTCTAGCGCTAAACACTATTACTACTACAATGTGGGGTTTTCCCACTTATAGTTTATCCCAGACAACTTGATAACGCCGCTGTATGACTTCTTTCTTGTTTCATCTCTAGTCTTTCTGAAATGTTCTTACTAAGTAAGCTCTTCGGATGACTGCCTACCTCCATAGGTTTTCCTACACCTCACAGACCATCTAACTGGCTTCCTAGCTCAGTGGTCTATGGTTCGATCCCCAGATGAGGTGGGATTTTTTTAGGCCGCAAACGGCTCCTGGGTCGACCCAGCCCCAACTGGGTACCAGAGCAACTCTGGGAAGGTTAAGGCGGCTGGCGTGATGCTGACCACATCACCCCTAGTGTGCCGATGGTCAAGAAAATATGGGCCTAACATCATATTCCCAATATGCCTCAATGGGCGTGTAACGGGATCCTTTTTCACAGACCATCTAGTAACCAATATGATCCTCTCATATTTCCTTCCTCCCGAGGTCATCCTCAAATTTTCCTACACATTACAGACCATCTAGTAACCAATATGATCCTCTCATATTTCCTCCCGCCCGAGGTCATCCTCAAATTTTCCTACACATTACAGACCATCTAGTAACCAATATGATCCTCTCATATTTCCTCCCGCCCGAGGTCATCCTCAAATTTTCCTACACATTACAGACCATCTAGTAACCAATATGATCCTCTCATATTTCCTCCCTCCCGAGGTCATCCTCAAATTTTCCTACACATTACAGACCATCTAGTAACCAATACGATCCTCTCATATTTCCTCCCTCCCGAGGTCATCCTCAAATTTTCCTACACATTACAGACCATCTAGTAACCAATATGATCCTCTCATATTTCCTCCCTCCCGAGGTCATCCTCAAATTTTCCTACACATTACAAACCATCTAGTAACCAATATGATCCACCCATATTTCCTCCTCCGCGAGGCCATCCTCACATTTTCCTACACCTCACAGATCATCTATCAACGAATATGATCCTCTCGTTTTACCTCCCTCTCTAGGTCTTTCTCACATTTTTCCTAACACCTCATAGACCTTCTATTAACGAATATGATCCCCAAATGCTGCCTCTCTCCGTAGGTCTTTCTTATCTTTTCCTACACACCACAGACAGTCTATTAATAATTATAATCCTCTCATATTGCCTACCCCCATTCTGTATCACGTGTTCCAACACCTCACACAAACTATCTAGTTACGAATATTATCCTATCATATTGCCAACGTAAATATATGGAGATCAAGAGAAATCGGATCCAACACGAAAATAAGAATCTTCAACTCAAATGTGAAGTCAGTCCTATTGTATGGCTCTGAGACATGGAGAACAACAAAGATAACAACCAAAAAGCTACAGACTTTCATAAATGGGTGCTTGCGTAGAATAGAGGGATTAAAATGGTATGACAAGGTTACCAACGTGGAACTGATGACAAGAACTAGACAAGTGCCAGTGGAACAAGAGATGAGAAGAAGACGATGGCGATGGATAGAACACACTGAGGAAACATGTTGATAGCATTACAAGGCAGTCCTTGTTCTGGAACCCCCAGGACAAGAGAGGCAGAGGTAGACCAAGAAGCACATGGAGAAGAGAGCTGGAAACAGAGGTGAAAATGATGAGGAGAACGTGGAAAGAACTTGAGATGATGGCACGTGACAGGAGGACGTGGCATGTGTTTGTTGAAGGCCTATGCTCCTTTGGGAGTGGAGGGTTATGAATGAATATTGCCAACGTCCCGCGTAGTTGCCGGGGAAGAGGGGGGTCTCTGATGACACAATGATACAATAGGACTACGATGATACAATAGGACTACGATGACACAATGATACAATAGGAATACGATAACACAATGATACAATAGGACTACGATGATACAATAGGACTACGATGACACAATGATACAATAGGACTACGATAACACAATGATACAATAGGACTACGATGACACAATGATACAATAGGACTACGATGACGCAATGATACAATAGGACTACGATGGCACAATGATACAACAGGACTACAATGACACAATGATACAATAGGACTACGATGACACAATGATACAAAAGGACTACGATGACACAATGATACAATAGGACTACGATGACACAATGATACAATAGGACTACGATGATACTACAGGACTACGATGACACAATAGGTCTACTGCTACCTCATGCATGTCGTAAGAGACTAAAATGATGCTGTGTAGTGGGGGTTGGCAAACCTTGTCATATACAAGAAACTGATATGGAAACCACGGCTGTAGGAGGCTGTTCTTTAACACGTGACATCCTGCAAGGGGCACGGCTGCAGCTGCGGTTACTTGATCCATAAGGAGTGAAAAGGCCGGTGATGATGATGGTGCCAAACAATAAAAGCAGACACTATCATCACAATATAAAGTCATATGTGTGGGGGGGGGGAGGCATGCTCTGACGCTCTGCGTGAAATTATGATTGTACTGGTGATGTTTGAATGCATCAATGGCGGCATGCAGTAATAACATTAGGCACTGAAAGCTTTGGAGCCACGGTA
Organism: Oreohelix idahoensis; assembly: GCA_024509875.1. Classification (NCBI taxonomy): domain Eukaryota; kingdom Metazoa; phylum Mollusca; class Gastropoda; order Stylommatophora; family Oreohelicidae; genus Oreohelix; species Oreohelix idahoensis. The sequence goes on from JAMPIV010002921.1 coordinate 327,088, forward strand.
GCGCAGTGGATAGTGCACTGGCTTCCTAGCTCTGTGGTCCATGGTTCGATCCCCAGTTGAGGTGGGATTTTTTAGACCACAAACGGCTCCGGGGTCGACCCAGCCTCATGAATTGGGTACCAGAGCAACTCTGGGAAGGTTAAGGCGGCCGGCGTGATGCTGACCACATCACCTCTAGTGTGCCGATGGGCAAGAAAATATGGGCCTAACACCATATTCCCAATATGCCTCAATGGGCGTGTAATGGGATCCATTACCTCCTCTCATTGAAAGCTTTGGCAGATACACAGACAGACGTACACACATACATACAGATAGACAGGTAGGGAGACCGACAGACTGACAGATTAGATAGATATACAGTTTAGACCGACAGACATATAGACAGACAGACAGACAGACAGATAGATAGATAGACAGACAATCAAGCAGGCAGACAGACAGACAGATATATAGACAGATAGATAAACAGACAAACAGTTTAGATAGATCAACAGACAGACATAATACAGACTGACAGCTAGACAAACAGACAGGCAGATACTGTGTACCATTTTACACATATATCGAAACGATGAGAGAAACGGAAATGTGTGCCTAACAAACTGAAGCAAACTTAAAAATGTTAGTCTCAACGGAAAAAAAAAAACTACTGAGATGACAGCCACACAAAGAGTAACTTAAGTGATAACCTCCCAAATGGAGAAACACTGCAATGACAACCTCACAAATAAAGAGTAACAAAACAAGTGATAACCTCCCAAATGGAGAAACACTGCAATGACAACCTCACAAATAAAGAGTTACAAAACAAGTGATAACCTCCCAAATGGAGAAACACTGCAATGACAACCTCACAAATAAAGAGTAACAAAACAAGTGATAACCTCGAGCATTAACAGAAAAACACTGCGATGACAGCCTCAAATTGAGAGAAATACTGAGATGGCAGCCTCAAATTGAGAGAAATACTGAGATGGCAGCCTCAAATTGAGAGAAATACTGAGATGGCAGCCTCAAATTGAAAGAAATACTGAGATTACAGCCTCAAATTGAGAGAAATACTGAGATGACAGCCTCAAATTGAGAGAAATACAGAGATGACAGCCTCAAATTGAGAGAAATACTGAGATGACAGCCTCAAATTGAGAGAAATACAGAGATAGCCTCAAATTGAGAGATATACTGAGATTACAGCCTCAAATTGAGAGAAATACTGAGATAGCAGCCTCAAATTGAGAGAAATACTGAGATGACAGCCTCAAATTGAGAGAAATACTGAGATGACAGCCTCAAATTGAGAGAAATACTGAGATGACAGCCTCAAATTGAGAGAAATACTGAGATGACAGCCTAAAATTGAGAGAAATATTGATGACAGCCTCAAATTGAGAGAAATACTGAGATGGCAGCCTTAAATTGAGAGAAATACTGAGATGGCAGCCTAAAATTGAGAGAAATACTGAATTGACAGCCTCAAATTGAGAGAAATACTGAGATGACAGCATCACACACTGAAAGAAACAGTGAGATGACAGCATCACACACTGAAAGAAACACAGATATGACAGCATCACACACTGAAAGAAGCACTGAGATAACAGTCTCACACGCTGAAAGAAACTCTGAGATGACAGCCTCACACACTGAGAGAAAAATTGAGATGACAGCATCACACGCTGAAAGAAACAGTGAGATGACAGCGTCACACACTGAAAGAAACATTGAGACGACAGCCTCACACACTGAAAGAAACAGTGAGATGACAGCGTCACACACTGAAAGAAACTCTGAGATGACAGCCTCACACACTGAAAGAAATATTGAGATGACAGCCTCAAAAAACGTGACGACTCCACGTCTGAAATCTTCCATTTCTCTGAAGCTTGAATGTTTACCCAGAAAATTCCCCCAGATCAAATGTTGGCCTCTCCCCTCTGACATCATCGTAAATAACTGGTATGAAGTGCACACCCTTGACAAAGCGGACGTACGCCCCTGGTTTATGCGCTGGCAGTCCGGACATGCTCCATAAACATTGGTGACAGTAAACGTAACATAAACTAGATCAACAATAGGATCATGTCCGTCACTGTAGCGGTTTGAATTGACGGCTGTATGTTGATTTCGTTTCGAGCACCCGGGGATATTTGTCAACAGTCCCGCCGTAAACAAACTGGCTTCCCGCCCTTTCTCGCGAAACACCCACAGGGCAGACAGACGTCGGAGCCACTTATTGTTCAACACGCGGACAAATACCAGCGAAAGTTGGTCTGCCGTTTTAAACACGATTGTGAACAATACGATACACAGACAGGAGTTCTAAACTACTACTGCAATGCAGGTAAACAGACCAGCGCATATTTTTGTTTTCTGAACGATATGACGAATCACTGATTAAAGAACGAGTAACCCGCCAAAACATGGTGTGTGTGTGGATGGGAAATATGGAAAGGGGGGGAAGAATAATTGATGTTGTGGCTCGTTCTGCAGGATATCCTGAAGACAGCACTAAGTCTCCTGTGATCATTTCATTCATTTCCATTTTCCAAAACAAATGGCACGCAAAGTCTATGATCTGCAATGCTGCTTCTCTGGCGAAACATATACGGTGGACATGCTTAATCAAGCTTACCCGCATGAACCCTTCTTTCACCTTTCAACTCCCAAATCAGGCCTTCAACAAACTTATGCCAAGTCTTCCTGTCCCGTATCATCAGCTCCAGGTGTGTCCAGATATTTTTTCATCCCCTTGACGCCGATCTCCAGTTCCTGCCAGTTTGCACGAACTCTACTTGATTAAAAAAAAATGGGGAAGATTCCAGACAGTTTGTGAAAAATAACATGCATGAATATTTCTAAAACAAAACGCCACTGAGAGACAGGAAGACATCCGCGTTATTTCAATCGGCGTGCAATTTAGTTTCCACGCCGCAATGCGAGGCTTTCCCGTAAAAGATTGCAAGTTAGTAGGACTTTGTTTGGGACGGGACACTTGAGACAATTCGATATGGGCTATGACATTTTGTCCATCCACAGTTTTCTACGCAACAGAATGTATGGAATATTTATTTTCTTTTTCTTTTTCTTTTTATTTTTAAGTGCACTGGGTAAGGACAACAACAAAGGTTCCAAACACTTGTTGTTCTCTCCCCCACATATGTTTTCTTGTTTTATGATTTGACGTCAATAAATGAATATGAATGCTGTTATCTTCGTCGAGAGACATCCATCTTGGAATAAAATATACCACGCACAGTTTAAACACCTCATGCAAAGCTCACAAGAAAGTTAGTCAATTCTAGAGCTGTGTTTCAAACACACTGATGTAATGGGCACATCCTTGTTCACCATCCGACGCCCGCCCTTTCAATTACGAAATATAATCTATATTCGGAGTTCATTATTTCCTATACTTTAAAACCCTTACTTTGATGGAGTTATTTCCACTTTAATTTAGATCGGCTTAGTTCGCATATAACATCGGCCGGGCCAATACCGGTTAGTCCAGTCATGTGATTCTAATCAGGCGTGCTCGTTTTTATTTTTCCCATTTTTGTTTACTTATTTCTCATGTTCTTTCCTTTCGGTTTTTTAGTCTGTCCCTGACGAAGGCCTTGTGGCCGCAACGTAGATTTTTTTCCTCGTCTTTTGTCCGAGTAAGACTGTTACCTTTTATATATCCCCCCCCCCCCCCCCCCCACACTCGCCCGTCAAAACTTAGAAAGCCGGCCCGAGGTAATTACCCATAGTTGCTGACCACTGCTTTAAGAGATAGAAAGGCATCATGGACATCACAGAAGTAGCGCCAGTAAAAGCTATACTGAGAAAAAGCTGATAAAACACGAAAAGATATTATGATATAGAAATAAATCATGGACATAGTAGGAACGGCGCCAGCCAGTAAAACTGGTATACTGTCGTAAATTTATTTTGAGAGGAAAAGAGTCGTAGAAATAGTGGTCCGGTTTAGAGTGGAAAATGATGATGGAAAGCTCAGTGATAGAAAATGTAGAGATTTAATAGTTACTTCACAGCGTGCTGGAGGAGAGTAAAGACAGACTTATTTACGACAAATCGTGTCTCTCAATCTTCTCTTTCACTCTCCTGGTCAAACAATTATTTGCCAGTTTTCCAGACTCGCATCTGCGCGCTCACCGATTCGGTGTTTTCAAACACACACACGACGTTGATACAAACTATATTAAACGAATAGGGGAAAAGTTGGGCTTTGGGTATATCCAACACACAGAACTAAATGAGTTTAGGTGATTTTATTCACTTTAACATCAATCACTAAAAATATCAGATATTACATAAATTATCATAAGTACACAAATGCAAATAACAAGTTTGGGAGGGGGTGAAGAAGACTGGTATCGACTAAGCCCTTCCCGCTCATTAGACAAAGACAAACCCAGTCCAGAGATAGATAATATCAGGAACACGGGTACGTTAACCTAACAGTAAAGTTAATTACTCTGAAAGAGGTGTTACCAAGTTAGGTATAAGTAATAGAAAAAACCTTGTTCTTCCCAGCTGTTCTTCCCTTTACTAAGCAAATGGAAAGGAGGTGGTTTTAAACAGAGTTAACAAATTATCAACTATCCCACTTAAAGGAACAATGTAGGGTATACAGAAAAGATATATGTTACCAGGTAAGCAAGTTAACAAAATGGTCACACAAAAGAATTAATTTCCTGTCATTCATACACGCGCTAGCAAAGGCCTTCACTCATCTTGCTCTCACTTACCGATTGTGAAAAAATCTTGCACTCCATAGAATAACACAACAGCAGTTACACCTCAACTAAATGTATGAGTGTGTAGTGGTGTTGATGGTATTGTATGATGGTGTTATTACTACATGTAACTTGTATGAGGCCAGCTGTGAAGGCTCCTGAGATAAAATGTAGTTGAGAATTATCAGAAGGCCTTTCTTGCTACCACTACGACCTCACACTTAATTTTTTTTTTCTTAATGAATGTGGCTACGTAAAGTGTCTAGGGTAATGATGTGTAATGTGGTGTGTTAGTTATAAATACACCCACAGACATTTAAGAAGACTAATAAGATTAACAAGTGTTAAAATACACTGAACTAACTCACGTGTATAAAGTTTTTGATATAATTATATTACATTTATTGGTTCTGGATCAAGTTTTATTTTGACCAGAACTTGTTTTAAAAGAAGGATTGAAAATTTATGAAAAATATGCATGGAATGTTACATAATAAATGCAGGAGTGTACATATTTAAGTACTAGACTAGTTAGTTTTATTAAAAAAAGTTCGAGTAGTCATCTCTTTGGGAGGATATTTACTGTTTGTGCTGTTGGGGTGGCCTCATCACACCTGTCTATATTGACTACACAATGTCCAGAAAAAGGTGGGAATTTTTATGGGGATATTAGTCACACCAATAGTTGGTGAATGTCCAGCAGACCAGAGGCTCACTCATCTTTTTGTAGCTCTGGTGCTGAAAACTTGCGGTCCCACCTCTCCGTGCTGGTGGGCAATAATGGTGGTCTCTGTCACAAGAACTGCACAGATACACTCGAGTAAAGTCACCCACCGAATAGACTCTGCTTTGTTGTCGATAGAAAACTCACAGCTCAGATTATGAATAATTAACACAGAAGTGCTAGCAAAACTCAGCTGAGCTGCTGGCTATAGTATGGCGTCCCTAAATTTATTCACTGTCTTTCATATGGGAAGACACCACACTTTAAAATCTGTGTCTAACACTGAACAATTATTGAAGAATGACCCCAAATGCGCTCTGAGCGCTAATGATATGCTTGTCTGTGGCCAATCACTGCCTAGTTGTACTTTAAATTTCAAATTTCTACACTAAAGTCATTTCAGTCATGCTTCAGTCAAGTATGGATGGTTATCTGTTAGTCTGTCCGTCTCTACTTGTGTTTCTAAAAAAAATGTGCTTGATTTTTGAAGCAACCTTTCTCTCCCCTTAAAATTTTGTCGTAAAAAGTTATATTTAGACACAGCTACCGCTCAAAAACCCTCTCCTCCATAATAAGTAACTTTGAACACTTGCGTCCCCAAGGTCGTGTTTTGTGTGCAAATAACGACACTTTTAGATTCAATATAGTCTAGCGATGATGTGAACTACACTGTCTTTTGTCATTATCTTCAATATTATCTATCCGTTTGTAAAATTAAGAACATATTAGTTCACTGCTCAGAATAGGCCATCTGGCCAGCTAATTTTTATATTCCTAGCATTAATATTAAGAAAAATTACTTTTTAAATTTTTGTAATATTCCTAACATCTGCGTTCTTCCGCTCAAATTCAAATCAAGCGCTTGGTATCGCAAAACGTCCAATTCCGTACCTCGTGTCAATTTGGGGGACTTGAATTTTTACTTTCCTCCATCCCCCCCCCCAATTGCGTCTCTTTAGCCTTGCTACGCAATCTTTCCAGTCATATTTTTTTCTTTTTGATCCTCCGTTCCCCTCCTGTCTAGCAAGTCAAATTTATGGAGGGTGATGACCCGCGGTCTAGGCGATCATGTACATCAGCAGCCTACGCATTATGTTTTTATCCTTAAATGTTATCTTTTGAGTATTTTACCGTTGTATCTCTGTCAATTTCACTACACATCTCCCCACTTGAAAACATGCCTATGGCAAGTTCCAAAACCAGCGATACACATAGGTAAAATTACTCCTCACGTCTGCCACTACTCTAATTTTGATCACAGGGGTGCCGACTGAGGAAATCTGCACCGACATTCAATTTGCCTGGGATATATTGGATACTGAACTGATAAGGTTGAAGCAATAAAGACCACCTCAGCAATCTTGCGTTTTCATGCTTAGCCTGAGACAAGAACACGAGAGGCTGATGATCCGTCTCCACCACAAAAGTCCTACCATACAGATAGATTTGAAACTTTTTTATTGCCCAGATTAATGCTAAACATTCTTTTTCGCTTGTGGAGTATCCTTGTTCCGCCTTATTCAATTTGCGGCTTGCATAAGCGACTGGTTTAAGTTCCCCATCAGGTGAAGATGATCTTTGCAACAAAGCCCCTCCTAGTCCTACATTACTTGCATCGGTTCTTAAGACAAAGTCCTGTGTCAAATCAGGCAGTTTGAGAATAGGCTTGCTAGTGAGTTTTTCTTTTAACTCTTGGAACGCTAGTTCACATTGTGCAGTCCAAATAATTTTATCTGGAAGTCCCTTGCGAGTCAGATCAGTCAGAGGAGCACAAATAGCGTTAAAATTCTTGATGTATTTCTGATAAAATCCGCATAACGACACAAATGATCGCACGTCCTTTTTTGTTTGCGGCCTAGGTGCTCTCTGCAGTTTTTCCAAATTCTTAGGATCAGGGGTCATATTACCCTGATATACAGTGTGCCCCAAGAATTCCAACTCTTTGCATCCAATACAACATTTTGTTGGCCTAGCAGTTAAGTTCGCCTCCCGAAGTCTATCAAACAACATCTCCAGAGCTTCAATGTGTTCTTCAAATGTCTCTGTGGCGACGAGAATATCATCCATGAAATTTGTGATACATGGGTTATTCAGGGGGTCCAACAATTTTCGCATCATCCTTGAAAACACACTCGGAGCATTTTTCAGTCCGAATGGTAGCATATTGAATTCATAATGTCCATCCGAAGTGCTAAAAGCCAAATAAGGTCTCACTTCAGGCTTCACTGGGATCTGGTAATAGCCTTTACTAAGATCCACTTTTGAAAAGTATTTTGCCTTGTTCAGTCTGGCAAATAACTGTTTTGTGTCTGGTAATGGATCCAATTGTCCTTCTGTGACAGCATTCAGTTTCCTGTAATCTATGCACAGTCTGTGTTCCCCAGACGGTTTCCTCAACAAAACGACACTAGAACTAAAAGATGATTCACTGTGCGAAATAATCCCCTCCTTCAGCAAATAATCTATTTCTTCCTTCAATGCCTTCTCCTTCGCGAACGGAATAGAATAGGCTCTCATACAGATTGGGTTTGAGTCTACCAGTTTCATGTCATACTGTAGCAAATTTGTATGGCCTGGTTTATCTGTTAATACATCTGTATGTTCCTCCAGAACCTTTTGAACTCTCTCCCTCTGGTTTTTAGTCAGGTGCTTACTGACTTTTACCTGTGCTGCGGTTTCACAAGGATGTAATGGGTATTCATGTGAGGTGAGTGGTTCCTTTTGCATCTGGGTTGCAATAGCTAAGGTCAATAAGGGGGTGCTTTCCTGGAGTGGTCTGTCCAGATACTTCTTTAACAGGTTTACATGATAAACTTTTTCCTTCCCCTTTTTGTCAATTTTATAGTTTGTTCTAGACACCTTCTCTAGAACCGTATATGGACCTTGCCAACCAATTTGTAATTTATTCTGGCTTCCGGGTAGTAAAAGCAGCACCTTCTCTCCGACTGCCAGTTCCCTGTCCTTTGCCTTCCTATTAAAATATGCTGCATGTTTCTTCCTGGCCTGTTTCAAATTATCATTTGCCAGTTTCCATCCAGCTTTCAAACGAGTGGTCAGTTCGTTCACGTATTGATACGATGAGGTAACAGTCTCTTCCGCCTTCTCATCTGTCCAGGTCCTTAATAGAGTTACATCTGGATCTTTAATTTACCATACTTATTTTTCATGGAACCCATCGGGTCCCGTCCCTTAGAAGCTCTATAATGAGGACTTTTCTTCCTAGAATCATCACTCACAAATCGACCACTACCAATTTTTTCTCTGGGGTTTGTCTCCCCACTTAAGATTGTTTATGAGAGATCTTCGCTCTCTTGTCTGTTCCTCCAGTTTATATAAGTCTGACCGAGGGATTGTCATCCTATCCTGGGTTAAATTTCTTCTTTGTACTCTTCGCATAGCGGCCATGTTAATCCATTCAAGTGAAGACTGGGTGTGAAAAGGGGGCTCCCATTCCACTTTGTCTACCCGTGTATAATTAGTTTTCCTTTCAGGCCTAAAGTTGCCCCGTGGCGGTTCTAGGTCCTGCACATATTTTCCCTTTGTGGGTGTTCCCTCATGAAATACGCCACATGCTTCTACAAAGTTTTCAACATCGACATTTACGTCGGGCCAATAGTATTTTAGAGCAATCTTTTGGCAGATGGTACCGACTTTCTCATGGTCACCATCTTTTCCAACATGTAAGCTCCTTATCAAATTTGCCCTATATCTCTTGGGAAGAACTAACTGTCCGTGACCAGTGGATCTAGTTCCTGTCTTCCTGTATAATAATCTATTCTTCATGAAATATTCCCCCTTGCTCGGAGGTGTGTGGCATTTGGGTAATTTTTTAAAACAGGGCTGGAGTGTCCTATCCTCAGCCTGCGCCTTCCTCATCTCCTCTGGATGAGCATTTATAGGTTCACCTTCTTCCTCCTCCTTCTGTGACCTGGTCTGCACTGTCGCCATGATCACAGGTTTCTCGGGATTCCCCAAGAAAACGTATCTACACCCCAATATCAGAGGGTAGATTGGTTCATCTATCACTGCTGCTCTGATTTCTCCTTCCACATAGCGAGTTTTCACCGTTATCCTTGCGATGGGAAGTGTCATGAGTGGTATGTCCTTAGTCGCCCCTTGTATTTCCACTGTTTCTGTGGTATACTGACTTGGGTCCACTAGGCTAGACTTCACAACTGAATCATAATCCAAACCTGTATCATAAAGGCACCTTATGGTGACCCCATTACAAATAACATCCTCACAAACTGGGGGGTGATAAGGTTCCTGTTGTCCCTTAGGATTAACCTTTAATCTTTGCGTCCCCGACTTCATTGCAGCAATGTTTGAAGGTTTCCTTCTACAAAATTCGGTGTTATGGTTATCCTTCTTGCACCATTTACACCATTTTTTCCTTGGTTCAACGGTTTTCTTTCATTGAACTTTTGGTCATTGAACTGTGAGTTTCTGTCGCGATAGTCATTTCTTGGCCGCTCAAAATTTGTCCTACCCTTATTTCCCTGCTCTCTATTATCAAATTTATTAAATTGCTGTGGAGCTTTAAAATTGTCTATGTGCTTCTTCTTAGCACCACTTACCTCTGCCTGAGCTGCCTGATACCTCTCAGCAACATTTAAAATTTCCCCCAACTTCTCTGCACCTTGTTCCATGAGAAATTTTCTCATGTCTGGAGCCATGGACTCTCTCAATTGCTCAATCATGATCATTTCTTTAAGATCTTGGGTCTTCCCCAGAGCCGTCCATTTCTCCAAATAGGTTTCTAGTCTGGCAGAGAATTGGTGGTATGTCTCCCCAGACAACAGTTTGGCATTTCTAAATCTCTTACGATAAAATTCACCATTCTTCTCGTACCTTAATAACAAAGCCTGCTTTAACATGTCATAATTGTCTTGGTCTTCCCTGTTCATTTTGGCAAATACTTCATAAGAAGCACCCCTCAATCCCTGTGATAGCTTTAAACTCCACCTCTCTCTCTCTAACCCATATGTAGTAGCTAATAACTCAAAACGTCCCAGGTACCCCTCTATGTCATCGTCTTTCTCAACAAAATGGTCTAAATGAAACCCCATAGCTGAGTTTGAGGCTCCCATACTGGGCGTAGCATCTGAGGCAAAAGGGCTGGCACCATTTTCAGGGGCCGGGCCTTGTAATTCCAGCTCCCTTAGTCGTAATTCGTGCTCCCTCTGCAACCTTCTATCTTCAGCCTCCCTTTCGGCCTTTTTATCTTCTGCCTCCCTTTCGGCCTTTTTATCTTCTGCCTCCCTTTCGGCCTTTTTATCTTCTGCCTCCCTTTGCTGTCGTTTTTCTTCTGCCTCCCTTTCGGCAGTCAGCCTTTTTTCTTCTGCCTCAATCTGCAGCCTCTTAATTTCTCTATCAGCCTCAATTTGTAACCTCTTCTCTTCAGCTACCTTTCTATCTTCCCTTTCAATATATTTATCACATTCAGTCGTTACGTATTGAATTAAAATTTGACCATCCATCCCCATCTCCTTCGCAGTGAGCACAGCAGCTGATCTAAACTTTGCTAGCTCAGCCATACTTTTCAGACAATATAATAATATACAAGCTAAGTACTTCTTATGACTATAATCTAACTAATTCTAACTAACCAGTTAACTAATTAATTATTACTGGCTGTGAAGATTCACCAACTTTTATCTGCAGGGACACTTTTAATTTTAAAGGAAATTTTACAATTTATTTCCCTACTTTTATTTCTCCCACCAGGAGATCCTAATATTACTGTTGGGCTAATTATCCCTGGACAAGACCCCAATTTATGTAGTGGTGTTGATGGTATTGTATGATGGTGTTATTACTACATGTAACTTGTATGAGGCCAGCTGTGAAGGCTCCTGAGATAAAATGTAGTTGAGAATTATCAGAAGGCCTTTCTTGCTACCACTACGACCTCACACTTAATTTTTTTTTTTCTTAATGAATGTGGCTACGTAAAGTGTCTAGGGTAATGATGTGTAATGTGGTGTGTTAGTTATAAATACACCCACAGACATTTAAGAAGACTAATAAGATTAACAAGTGTTAAAATACACTGAACTAACTCACGTGTATAAAGTTTTTGATATAATTATATTACATTTATTGGTTCTGGATCAAGTTTTATTTTGACCAGAACTTGTTTTAAAAGAAGGATTGAAAATTTATGAAAAATATGCATGGAATGTTACATAATAAATGCAGGAGTGTACATATTTAAGTACTAGACTAGTTAGTTTTATTAAAAAAAGTTCGAGTAGTCATCTCTTTGGGAGGATATTTACTGTTTGTGCTGTTGGGGTGGCCTCATCACACCTGTCTATATTGACTACACAATGTCCAGAAAAAGGTGGGAATTTTTATGGGGATATTAGTCACTACCAATAGTTGGTGAATGTCCAGCAGACCAGAGGCTCACTCATCTTTTTGTAGCTCTGGTGCTGAAAACTTGCGGTCCCACCTCTCCGTGCTGGTGGGCAATAATGGTGGTCTCTGTCACAAGAACTGCACAGATACACTCGAGTAAAGTCACCCACCGAATAGACTCTGCTTTGTTGTCGATAGAAAACTCACAGCTCAGATTATGAATAATTAACACAGAAGTGCTAGCAAAACTCAGCTGAGCTGCTGGCTATAGTATGGCGTCCCTAAATTTATTCACTGTCTTTCATATGGGAAGACACCACACTTTAAAATCTGTGTCTAACACTGAACAATTATTGAAGAATGACCCCAAATGCGCTCTGAGCGCTAATGATATGCTTGTCTGTGGCCAATCACTGCCTAGTTGTACTTTAAATTTCAAATTTCTACACTAAAGTCATTTCAGTCATGCTTCAGTCAAGTATGGATGGTTATCTGTTAGTCTGTCCGTCTCTACTTGTGTTTCTAAAAAAAATGTGCTTGATTTTTGAAGCAACCTTTCTCTCCCCTTAAAATTTTGTCGTAAAAAGTTATATTTAGACACAGCTACCGCTCAAAAACCCTCTCCTCCATAATAAGTAACTTTGAACACTTGCGTCCCCAAGGTCGTGTTTTGTGTGCAAATAACGACACTTTTAGATTCAATATAGTCTAGCGATGATGTGAACTACACTGTCTTTTGTCATTATCTTCAATATTATCTATCCGTTTGTAAAATTAAGAACATATTAGTTCACTGCTCAGAATAGGCCATCTGGCCAGCTAATTTTTATATTCCTAGCATTAATATTAAGAAAAATTACTTTTTAAATTTTTGTAATATTCCTAACATCTGCGTTCTTCCGCTCAAATTCAAATCAAGCGCTTGGTATCGCAAAACGTCCAATTCCGTACCTCGTGTCAATTTGGGGGACTTGAATTTTTACTTTCCTCCATCCCCCCCAATTGCGTCTCTTTAGCCTTGCTACGCAATCTTTCCAGTCATATTTTTTTCTTTTTGATCCTCCGTTCCCCTCCTGTCTAGCAAGTCAAATTTATGGAGGGTGATGACCCGCGGTCTAGGCGATCATGTACATCAGCAGCCTACGCATTATGTTTTTATCCTTAAATGCTATCTTTTGAGTATTTTACCGTTGTATCTCTGTCAATTTCACTACAGAGTGTTTGTTCAAGTTCTAGCCCCAGATTATCGGGTAGGCGGTCAGCACATAAAAGGGTCCCGTAATCGCTGGAAAATGAATCTGTAGTTGTGTCTCTTTTCTTAATAACAGTTTCTATGGGAGGGCACGGTCTCTGATACCGGGGTGAGGATGGTGTGGTCTATTTGACTATGCCGCGGATAATAAAATTCTTACGCGTGCTGGTACACTTTATCCGTGAGGTATGGTTTAAGTCCAGTGAGAAAACTAGTCACATCACTGTTCAGGAAATTATGAATTATCTCTCTGTGTCAGTAAACTAACAAAGCTCGGGCCAGTGTTCTTCTTCCCGTTACGACTTAAGTTGTTTGATGGTGCGTTAAATTTGTCTTTGGGTGTGCTTTCTTTGCTATAAGTTAGATAGCGGAATTCCAAACATAGAATCGCCTCAAAGATTAAAAATTTACACAGTCTCAACAAGTTCTGCGTCAGGGGAACTCTACACACTGTTTATGCTTTGCTTTGCTTAGATTGATTTCTTTATTGCTTTCTTAATGCTGGGATCGCACAGGTTACGATCACTCGCTTTGCACAGAAATAGAAATCACTGCAAATATATATAAAATCCAGGGGAAAATCTATAACAAGATTTCAATAAAGCTAGTGCTTCTGTAAAGGTCTGGCCAGCGAGTGATAACGTGTCTAGTTCTACATGGTCTATTTAGCTAAAATGAAATGTAAGTTGAGTGGGACATGATAAACTTGACAACTTATTTGATCTCACGAACTTTTGGGGATCTGACCGCCAAATCAAGAGATGAAGCCGCCCCCTGGTCTTCGTATCCGCTCGCTGCTGCCCGTTTCGCTTCCCCCGTTCGCTCGGTTCCTCGATTGACACCGAGACGCGAAATTAGCGGCAAGCAACTGCGTCTCGTATCAGGGAAAACTACTGTCTTTGATAGCGCCGATAGTCTCCCCTAAGATCCCTCGGTCTGTCTCTTTGATCTCGTCGCTGTATCCTACATGAGTCCCGGTGGAATGCGTTCTGGCAAACGAAAAGTTACAACAAATGTTCAGGGGTTCTAATGTTATGAAAAGCTAAAAGTCCCTTTAAATCATCCATCATATCAGGGAAAATTCACTAGTCAAACTAGACGTACGTCACAATCGTCCCCACTTTTAGACATGAAACCATTTTTCATGTTTTCATTTTTGACAATGGAGGTGACCTGATTGGTGATTTTAGGATGAGTGGTATCTTCAGTTTGCTCTTCTTCCTCTGTAGACCAGTTTCTACTCAGAAAATCAGCCCCGACATTCTGTCTTCCCGGAATATATTCCACTTTGAAAGAATAGACGCTTAGAAGGAGGGCCCAACGCATGATCCTAGCGTTAAATTCTTTATTGGCACCAAGAAATGCTAACGGAGCGTGGTCTGTTTGCACCGTGAAAGATGTACCATAAAGAAACTCATGATGGCGTCTGATACCGTCAATCAGAGCAAGACATTCCCTTTCAACTACGCTGTAGTTCCGTTCCGCTTTATTTAATTTCCGACTGCCATAGGCAACTGGAAATAGCATGTTCAGGTCACTGTCATCGGCTTGAAGCAGTGTTGACCCGATGCCCTGACCTGACGCGTCGACTCTCAGTACAAAAGGTTTCTTGAGGTCAGGCAACCTCAAAATGGGGTATGCAGACAACTGTCCTTTCACAGTGCTATACGCGTGTTCGCACTTTTGATCCCATATGACCTTATCAGGACAACCTTTCTTTGTGAGGTCAGTCAGAGGTGCCGTCAGTCCGTTGAAGTTCTGGATGTACTTCTGATAGTATGCACATAGCGATATGAAGGAACGTACGTCTTTCTTCGTTCGGGGTCTTTTTGCTGCCACTATTTTCTCCACGTTCTTCTTAATAGGCCAACTGCATCCGTGAGAAATAGTGTGCCCCAGGAAGTCTAACTGTTCACACCCGATGAGACATTTGCTAGGTCTGGCTGTGAGACCCGTTTCCTGTAGTCTCCTGAGGAGCATAGCAACCGTAGCAATATGTTCTTCATAGGTTTCCGATGCAATTAAGATGTCATCCATGAAATTATGGATATGGGGACTTTGCAAAGGTTCTAGAAGCTTCCTCATCATCCTGGTGAACACTCCTGGTGCATTATGCAAACCGAACGGCATCACGTTAAATGTGTAATGTCCTTCACTAGTGCTGAAAGCTAACAAAGGTTTAATTTCCTCCTTGACTGGTATTTGATAATAACCTTTGCTGAGGTCAATCTTGGAGAAGATCTTAGCTTTGCTGAGCTTGGTGAACAACTCAGAAACAGTTTGGAGAGGTTCGGGCTGGAATTCCGTTACAGCGTTTAGCAACCTGTAATCAATGCACAGCCGAACTTCCTTATTGGGCTTCTGCAACAGCACTACGCTCGAGCTGTAAGGAGATGTAGACTCACTGATAATTCCTGCCTGACGCAGCTTGTCTATTTCTCCGCGAAGTGCATCAGCTTTAGCGTACGGGATGGGGTAAACTCTGGTTTGAACAGGGGTCTCGTTTGTTAATTTCATATCAAATTCAATGAGATTTGTTCGACCAGGTACATCCGTTAAAACTGCACTGTACTGTTTTAGTAGAGCCCTAGTTTCTGTTTGTTGTTCTGGTGAGAGATTGTCGCCGAACTTGACATCTTTAAAGGATTCTGTGGGTTGCAGTGGATACTCCATGCAACCATCATCATCTTCCTCGTCTTCCGTTGCTATGGCGACAGCCAGGAGATGCTCGGAGGATGGCACCGGTCTTTCCAAATATTTCTTTAGCAGATTTACGTGGAAGACCTTCTCCTTTCCTTTGATGGAGATCTTGTAGTTGGTACGTGAGATCTTTTTAAGGACGGTAAACGGTCCTTGCCATCCGATGCGAAGTTTATTGCTTCCGGTTGGAAGTAGCAATAGGACTTTCTCCCCTGGTTGTAGTTCTCTCTCTTTTGCAGCTTTGTTGTATCTTTTAGTAATTTTAGCGCGGGCTTTCTTAAGGTTGGTAGTAGCTAGATCCCATCCTAGCTTTAGCCTTTCCTTAAGCTCAGATACATACTTGCTTGCAGAGACGACTGTCTCGTCAGCCTTCTGGTCTGTCAGGGACCGAAGTAAGGCTTCTAGTGGCCCCTTAATAGGTCTGCCAAATAAAAGTGTAGCTGGCGCAAAACCCGTAGACGCTTGGGGTACCTCTCGGTAGGCGAATAAGGCAGCCGATATATATTGGTCCCAGTCTTCCGGTTTCTCCTGACCCAGCTTACGTAACATCATGGTGAGGGTACCGTTAAAACGTTCCACGAGCCCATTTCCGGCCGGATGGTAGGGACTTGTGTGGATATGTTTGGCCCTCAAGATCTTAAAGATCTCCTCCATTAACAGGCTACGGAATTGGGATCCATTGTCCGTCAAAACTTGTTGAGGGAATCCCAACCGTGTAAAAATTTGCACAAGGGCTTCTGCGACATGCTTGGAATTAGTGCATGGTAGCGGTACGGCTTCGGCCCACATAGTGCAAGTGTCAACTAAGGTCAGGATGAACCTGTTCCTTCTTTTGGTCTTTTCCAGAGGACCAATAATGTCGACAGCAACCCGTTCAAATGGAGTCCCTACTATTGGCATTTGCCCCATAGGTACTGGGGGTGTCAAGTGCTTGGGTGCTACCCGTTGGCACTGGGCGCAGGATTTCACGTACCTGACAATGTCAGAGTTCATTCCTGGCCACCAATAGTGGTTTTTTTATTCGCTGAATAGTGGCGTTTTGTCCCATGTGTCCGCTAAAGGGAAGAGAGTGCCCCATTTCTAAGATCTGGTTTCTGTACTGCGTCGGTACTAGGAGCTGGTTATTCCCCGTGTCCGGGTTGCCCGTTCTACGATACAATACACCATCCTTAGAAAAGATGTCTCCGTTGTGTCTGGGGTCCTTAGCCATGGGCAGTTTTTTAAAGCAGGGCGCCAGAGTAGGGTCCTTTTGTTGCGCCTCCTTCAGTTCATTCGGCAACAAGTTTGGCGCAGGCTCCCTCTCCTTCTTGGCTTGCCCTCTTGTGGTTACCGCTGCCACAATCGGCTCCTTAGGTCTCCCAATGAACACATATCTACATCCCAGGATAACTGGGTAGATCGGATCATCCATTATGGCCGCTTTAATAACTCCTCTGACAAAGTCAGAGTGTATTTCTACCAGTGCGATAGGAAGCGTCCTGGGTGCATCACTCCTGAAAACTCCACTAAGTTTGACGGTTTCCTCTGTCTCCTGACCGGGTTTGACTAGGTGCCTAGCGACAATACAATCAAAACTTAATCCAGTGTCAAAAAGACAAGTAGTAGAGGTACCGTTCAAAATTACAGTTCCTCGAGTTGAGGGTCGGTCCCCCTCAGGTTGAGAATCACTGACATTGACTCTACCTTTCGAGGCTGTATGCAAACATCCAATGCGGTTTGCACCGGTTTGTTTGCCCTGATCAGACGTTCCTGGTGTAGGGGTCTTCCCTTTTCCTTGACCTTGGTGGCCGCGCTGCCACGTAGGCTTGTTGGGTTGATCAGAATTTTTGTTGGGGGGGTATCGGGTTTTGTAGAATTTCGATTTTTCCTGGGGAGGTTTCTGGGTATTGTTATCTCGTTGGTTATAATGTTGAGAGGAAGTGGAAGAATAGGATGCCTGTTCTAGATTCTGTTTTCGAGATGGCTCATCGGTGGGTTTACGTTTAGTGCTGGGAAGTTCGGCCATTGCATTGCTATAGCGTTCGGCTTTATTGAGTATGTCTTCAAGCCTGACTGCCCCCTGTTCAGCCAAAAATCTACGTGTTTCATTCGACAAAGTGGATTTTATCTGCTCCACAAGAACAAGTTCGAGGAGTCCCTCATATGAAAGAGGTAGGTCAGATAATTCAATGCACTTTGTCAGATAACCCGTGAGACGTGAAGAGAACTGTGGAAATGTTTCCGTGCTCTCTTTTCGGCTGTTTCTGAACAACTGCAGAAACTTTCGGGCAGTCATCTCAAACTGCTGTAGTAAGGCCTTTTTCAACATGTCGTAATCATGTTGATTCGGTCCCAGCTTTGTGTACACGTCATAAGCATTGCCTTTCAGTGACGTTGAAAGTTTGAGCGCCCAGCGGGTACTCTCTAACCCATAAAGATTCGCGAGTCTCTCGAATTTTTCTAGGTAGCTGTCAATTTTTTCGTTAGGGCTAGGAAAAGATTCTAAAGAAAACGACATAGCAGTTAATTGGGCAGATTGAGTACTGGAGAGGTCCATTGATTGAGACTGGGGCGAAGACGGCTCTCCGTTAGTCGAAGTAGAGGCGCCCCGACTCTCTAGAGCCTTAAGCGCCAGTTGATGCTGTCTTTCCTTGTCTCTCTCTCTCTCTCTCTGCGAGTTTCCATCTCTGCTTCAATTTTCTTCTGTTCCAAAAGACGTTCTTCCGCTTCTTTCTTATCTGCCCTCTCCTGGGCTTCTCTCCTCTCTGTTCTTTCTTTCTCTTCCTTCCTCTCAGCTTCGGCTCTCTGTTGCTTCGCCTTCCTCTCAGCTTCGGCTCTCTGTTGCTCCGCGTCATATATTTCCAATTCCTGGTTAATAAACGCGTTTGCAGCTTCTGCATCTAATCCTGCCTCTTTCGCTTCCAGCCTCAAGATGGACCTCATCTTTATCCTCTCTGCCATTGTTAAAGAATAAGATGAAGTATGCTTAGAGAACTAGTAAGAAGAAACGCGAAAGGGAGGAACTCTGAACCGCTACGAGAAAAAAACACAAGTACAAATTTACCTGTGTTACCTCCTACCTGTACTGTGCAAACTTATCGCTGCTATTATCTGGCAATTAAGGCTCTAAACGCAAGCGACTATGCCACTAAATGGTAAGTTACACTGGAAAAGAATCTACTTTTACTAACAGTAGAGAAAAATTTATATTAAAACAATTTAAAAGGAAAAAAAAAATTTCCCCTAAATTTTAAATCTCTGACAACAAACTCCGTCCCTAAAGTCAATTATTGAGATGAGACGTTGTTAACTTAATTTTTAAAAATCAGAACAATCCGTCTTTAGCTAAGCTCAACTCTTTTTGACTTCAAAAACCTTAGTGACTGTAAAACAATCACGCAATCCCAGCAACTTTTATAAAGAAAGAAATATAATTATCTCCGCCAGAGGATAATTAAAATAGCAAATATATTTGTTTGTCTGTACTTTCTACTGCTGTGGAGAGAAAACAACCTGTAAATATGCTGTGTGGACAACCCAAATACTTAAAGAACGTTTGTCTAGGGGGTGTAATTATTTATTTATTTCCCTAATTCACAAAGACAAATCATTCACACTCTACCTAGTTAGACCCAAACTAAATCAGACTCAAAATATCTTTATCCCGGCTATGCGATTGCCTCAAATGTAGCTCAAGATCCCAGAACCAGCCCACAAATATGTGTGCATCAAATGTATCTCAAAATTATCCCAAACGAGCCGGCCAAATATTGTCGTAAATTTATTTTGAGAGAAAAGAGTCGTAGAAATAGTGGTCCGGTTTAGAGTGGAAAATGATGATGGAAAGCTCAGTGATAGAAAATGTAGAGATTTAATAGTTACTTCACAGCGTGCTGGAGGAGAGTAAAGACAGACTTATTTACGACAAATCGTGTCTCTCAATCTTCTCTTTCACTCTCCTGGTCAAACAATTATTTGCCAGTTTTCCAGACTCGCATCTGCGCGCTCACCGATTCGGTGTTTTCAAACACACACACGACGTTGATACAAACTATATTAAACGAATAGGGGAAAAGTTGGGCTTTGGGTATATCCAACACACAGAACTAAATGAGTTTAGGTGATTTTATTCACTTTAAACATCAATCACTAAAAATATCAGATATTACATAAATTATCATAAGTACACAAATGCAAATAACAAGTTTGGGAGGGGGTGAAGAAGATTGGTATCGACTAAGCCCTTCCCGCTCATTAGACAAAGACAAACCCAGTCCAGAGATAGATAATATCAGGAACACGGGTACGTTAACCTAACAGTAAAGTTAATTACTCTGAAAGAGGTGTTACCAAGTTAGGTATAAGTGATAGAAAAAAAAACCTGTTCTTCCCAGCTGTTCTTCCCTTTACTAAGCAAATGGAAAGGAGGTGGTTTTAAACAGAGTTAACAAATTATCAACTATCCCACTTAAAGGAACAATGTAGGGTATACAGAAAAGATATATGTTACCAGGTAAGCAAGTTAACAAAATGGTCACACAAAAGAATTAATTTCCTGTCATTCATACACGCGCTAGCAAAGGCCTTCACTCATCTTGCTCTCACTTACCGATTGTGAAAAAATCTTGCACTCCATAGAATAACACAACAGCAGTTACACCTCAACTAAATGTATGAGTGTTTGTTCAAGTTCTAGCCCCAGATTATCGGGTAGGCGGTCAGCACATAAAAGGGTCCCGTAATCGCTGGAAAATGAATCTGTAGTTGTGTCTCTTTTCTTAATAACAGTTTCTATGGGAGGGCACGGTCTCTGATACCGGGGTGAGGATGGTGTGGTCTATTTGACTATGCCGCGGATAATAAAATTCTTACGCGTGCTGGTACACTTTATCCGTGAGGTATGGTTTAAGTCCAGTGAGAAAACTAGTCACATCACTGTTCAGGAAATTATGAATTATCTCTCTGTGTCAGTAAACTAACAAAGCTCGGGCCAGTGTTCTTCTTCCCGTTACGACTTAAGTTGTTTGATGGTGCGTTAAATTTGTCTTTGGGTGTGCTTTCTTTGCTTTAAGTTAGATAGTGGAATTCCAAACATAGAATCGCCTCAAAGATTAAAAATTTACACAGTCTCAACAAGTTCTGCGTCAGGGGAACTCTACACACTGTTTATGCTTTGCTTTGCTTAGATTGATTTCTTTATTGCTTTCTTAATGCTGGGATCGCACAGGTTACGATCACTCGCTTTGCACAGAAATAGAAATCACTGCAAATATATATAAAATCCAGGGGAAAATCTATAACAAGATTTCAATAAAGCTAGTGCTTCTGTAAAGGTCTGGCCAGCGAGTGATAACGTGTCTAGTTCTACATGGTCTATTTAGCTAAAATGAAATGTAAGTTGAGTGGGACATGATAAACTTGACAACTTATTTGATCTCACGAACTTTTGGGGATCTGACCGCCAAATCAAGAGATGAAGCCGCCCCCTGGTCTTCGTATCCGCTCGCTGCTGCCCGTTTCGCTTTCCCCCGTTCGCTCGGTTCCTCGATTGACACCGAGACGCGAAATTAGCGGCAAGCAACTGCGTCTCGTATCAGGGAAAACTACTGTCTTTGATAGCGCCGATAGTCTCCCCTAAGATCCCTCGGTCTGTCTCTTTGATCTCGTCGCTGTATCCTACATGAGTCCCGGTGGAATGCGTTCTGGCAAACGAAAAGTTACAACAAATGTTCAGGGGTTCTAATGTTATGAAAAGCTAAAAGTCCCTTTAAATCATCCATCATATCAGGGAAAATTCACTAGTCAAACTAGACGTACGTCACATATACACAGAAAAGACCCTACAAGATGCGGAAACCAGGGACATCATGGGAACAGCACCAGCCAGTAAAACATGTAGAAAGACCTTAAAATAGTTAAAAACCAGGGACATTATAGAAACAGCGTCAGCTAATAAAACTGGTATACCCAGAAAGACCCTACAAGATGCGGAAACCAGGGACATCATAGGATCAGCAACAGCCAGTAGAACTAGTAGAAAGACCTTAAAAGAGTTAAAAACCAGGGACATTATAGACACAGCGCCCGCTAGTAAAACTGGTATACCCAGAAAGACATTAAGAAGTAGAAATCATGGGCATCATAGGAACAGTGCCAGCCAGTAAAACTGGTATACTGTATTCAGAACGACATTCAGAGGTTGTTGTTGTTGTTGTTGTTTAACTAGTACTGCTGAGCTTCTCGCTCTTTTGCAGCCTATACCAAGTTGAGGACTCCTTGGTATTATCTCACACTGTAGATCTTGGCTTATGTGACTTTTCTGCCATTCCGACAATTGTTGAGTTGAGGCCATGAGCTCCAGTTTCTTCAGCTTGGCTGACATTTAAAGGATCGTCACATCTGGTCCCAAGCTAGGAGGAAGAAGCGCGTCGCATACTGTGCATTCCTCGCCATCCAAGCGGGCTCTCCATATATGCACAGATAAAATACTATGCTCTGGTTCTGGGCTCTCCCAAGGAATTGTCACGTCCTACACAGAGCCACTTCTCAGCTCCACTTGCCCATCATTGGCCCATAGTGAGATTCTCCAACCAGGTTAAAAAGCCAGCGTTATGTCTGAAGCTCAAGTGACTACTCCAAGCTTAGTGTGCAATGCTGGGTTTTCAACAAGTTTCACCACAGGGGGCATTTCCTGAAAGTGTGTGGATGATTTCAAGTCAATGAGGATGTAATTAACCTCACAGACCGGTTCACTTCCACATTTGAATACTGTAGCATTGTATTAAGCTTGGTGGTCATATAAGAATGAACATTAAGAGGTAGAAATCTTGGACATCATAGGAACAGTCACAGCCAGTGAAACTAGTATACTCGACGATGATTGTAAATAGATAAGTAGGATGCTGAGCTCAGAACCTGGACAAGATTGTAGACCTCGTTCTGGCGACAGGCCTGCAGATTTAGCATGACTAACAAACCGAACACAGAACCTGGACAAGATTGTAGACCTCGTTCTGGCGACAGGCCTGCAGATTGAGCATGACTAACAAACCGAACACAGAACCTGGTCAAGATTGTAGACCTCGTTCTGGCGACAGGCCTGCAGATTGAGCATGACTAACAAACCGAACACAGAACCTGGTCAAGATTGTAGACCTCGTTCTGGCGACAGGCCTGCAGATTGAGCATGACTAACAAACCGGACACAGAACCTGGACAAGATTGTAGACCTCGTTTTGGCGACAGGCCTGCAGATTTAGCATGACTAACAAACGGAACACAGAACCTGGACAAGATTGTAGACCTCGTTCTGGCGACAGGCCTGCAGATTGAGCATGACTAACAAACCGAACACAGAACCTGGACAAGATTGTAGACCTCGTTCTGACGACAGGCCTGCAGATTGAGCATGACTAACAAACCGAACACAGAACCTGGACAAGATTGTAGACCTCGTTCTGGCGACAGGCCTGCAGATTGAGCATGACTAACAAACCGAACACAGAACCTGGACAAGATTGTAGACCTCGTTCTGGCGACAGGCCTGCAGATTTAGCATGACTAACAAACGGAACACAGAACCTGGACAAGATTGTAGACCTCGTTCTGGCGACAGGCCTGCAGATTGAGCATGACTAACAAACCGAACACAGAACCTGGACAAGATTGTAGACCTCGTTCTGGCGACAGGCCTGCAGATTTAGCATGACTAACAAACCGAACACAGAACCTGGACAAGATTGTAGATAACACATAAGGAAGGGAAACCCGAGGCCTGTAAACAGTAAATTAATATTAGACAAACATAAAGGTATGTTTTCAGGCACTCGTAAGAAATAAAGAAGTAGAACACTTGGACAACAGAAAAACAACAGACGTGAGTGGCTTACCCAGGGTTCGAACCCCGTACCTTCCGTACGACAACTCCGCCTAGCTATCAAGCGAATCACACTGACCCCACGGCCAGCTAGGCATCCCCAAAAAAGGATGCTTTACTGACTATTTATCAGTACGAAACACAAGATAACACAGGAAGTATACAGTGGGCAACTCAGCCCCTTAATGACGCAATCACTTCTGTTGTTCCCCTATTAACAGTATGTGTCAGTCCAAACAAGACAAAGACCTTGATACTGGGTCCAGTAAATAGTAGAAGACTTAAGGACAGTAGTATAGTTGTCGTACGGAAGGTACGGGGTTCGAACCCTGGGTAAGCCACTCACGTCTGTTGTTTTTCTGTTGTCCAAGTGTTCTACTTCTTTATTTCTTACGAGTGCCTGAAAACATACCTTTATGTTTGTCTAATATTAATTTACAAGATTGTAGACCTCGTTCTGGCGACAGGCCTGCAGATTTAGCATGACTAACAAACCGAACACAGAAGAGCAAGAAGATAAGAATCAACGGTTCCCGCATCGGGATAGCAGTCCGTTTAAGGATCAGCCAGGCACCACAGGGAGTTGGCAGGGAGGATAGCGTGATTCGCTTCCGTAGCTAGGCCTTTCGGAAGGTTCTGGGTTCGATTCTCCTGTAAGCCACTCACTTCTGTTGTTTTTTTTTCTGTTGTCTAGTTTTCTACTTCTTTATTTCTCACGAGTGCCTGAAACATAACCTTTATGTGTGTAATATTTATTTATTTATTGTTTATGAAGCACAGCACCAAAGTAGCAGCTGGCCCACCTTACAGGAATCCTGTGTTAAAACTAGGGCTGCACCGAATAGAGGTTTTTATTATTCGGCCGAATACGAATAGTTCATTGAATGCACTATTCGTCACCGAATCGAATATTCGGTGTAGCCCTAGTTAAAACATATACGCCAGCAGTGGTTGTTGTCTGTAGTATTCTGTTGAACACGATGAAGGCACTAACCCCATTCATTCATTCATTACCCTCCGCTCCCCAAGGAGCATAGGCCTTCAACAAACGCATGCCAAGCCCTCCTGTCACTTGCCATCATCTCAAGTTCTTTCCACGTTCTCTTCATCATTTTCACCTCTGTTTCCAGCTCTCTTCTCCGTGCGCTTCTTGGTCTACATCTGCCTCTCTTGCCCTGGGGGTTCCAGAACAAGGACTGCCGTGTAATGCTATAAAGAAGCTTAGCCAGTAACACAGACTCCTTTCGGCTTTCTCTGTGTTGCATCATACGCCTCCCTGCCAGAGGACCGTCTCCTGTCTTGGATGGCTGAGTTTTATTTTCCTTAATTGACTTGCCCATGTTTGTTGAAGTTTTGTGTGGTTTAAAATTTTTTTACAGGATGGGGTAACCGGCCCCATGCCCGACCCTCCGTAATCGCCTTCTACGGGCGACGAACCCCAAGCACGGGCGACGAACCCCAAGCACGGGCGACGAACCCCAAGCACGGGCGACGAACCCCAAGCACAACCTCACATTAGCCCCCTTTTACGACATGCCCGAGGTAACATTAATCTTACTTACTCTTAATCTCATCAAAGACTCAGGGAAAGACTGACATGTGTTAAGGCACGGAGTCCTACTATTTCTTGACAAGTATTTGCGCTCTTATGTAGCCAACAAACGGACTTCGGTCTAGGTTGAAAGGGCGTGCCCTACCACAATAAAGGAAACACTCGAAGAAAATCGAAATCTGGGTTTATTTGCCAGCACACGCGACCACGCAGAGGCACAAAGAAAAAAAAAAAAAATTAGCAACGTGTGACTACCTTAATAACTTACTGCCGAATCTGGACGCTACTGGCGTGCAGGTGACAAATTTTTATGATTAATAATACGTACATCAGTTGACTCCGGCACTTAACATAAATAGCCTGCACTATAGATATAAAAATCGAGCTTTTATAATGCTGAATACTTTCATACCGGCCGATTATCTGAATACACTTTTATTTCTAGTACGTAGATTTTTTAATATTATTATATATTTTTTAATAGCAAAGAAGACGGCTTTCGTTTCCGATAGGTTCGGCGATTAAACAAACGGCATTCAAGCATGAATGGGTGAAATCGAACCCCAGTTATCGACTAAATGGTTGACTGCTTTTTATTTTACCTACTATTTGCTCCACTTGTGCAAACGATATTTGTAATGTACTGAACAACTTTAAAAGGGAGAATAAGTGTTTACTTTGATTTACAAATTTGGAACACTGTTAAAGTTGCGAAATGGCTGAACAGCTAGAAGGCATCACTAATAGTTCAAATGTCTTTGTCCTCTTCTTCTTCGTAGACTTTCAGACGTTAGCTTGATTTGGTTTCGTTTGGTTTTAGGGACTGTCTTCATTGCACACGGACAACTCCATCAGTGCTCCGATCTCCTCCCTTAGATCACACAATGAGGATCTCAGCACAATGCACGAACTCCGTAGCACCGGCGAGAATCCCAATGTGTGTATATACATCAATCACACATTCTATAAATATTTTTTGTGGTGGGTAGGTTTCTAATTTATAAATTTTGCCTGGGTTTGGGCTGATAGGCCTACTCTTTACGATTCCCAACTGCCGTGAGATTTTTTAACGTGCGCACCTTACACCCGGGACCTCCTATTTTTTTTTAGCTTATCCGAGAAGACTAGGCACCCGACCGCACTACCCAGGAGACCAGAGGGGGGGGGGGGGGGGGTAGTACGACATAATAAGGACCACTGGTTCTGAAAAAAAATTCCATACATTATATTTCCTCAATTGGGATTCAAACCCAACTAATATGTTGAATACTTGAATATGTTTTATGAAAATAATGGTCAGATTTGAGGTTTTTGATATCTTCAATCTCTGTGCTAAATTGGTAGTGTGTTCCTTCACGATAATGGTTGAAAAGTGCGCGCTACGGGTTAATGGAGATAAAAACAAAAAACACACAGTAAAGGATCCCGTTACACGCCCAATGAGGCATATTGGGAATATGGTGTTAGGCCCATATTTTCTTGACCATACTGCACACTAGGGGTGATGTGGTTAGCATCACGCCGGCCGTCTAAAACCTTCCTAGAGTTGCCCTGGTACCCAATTCATGAGGCTGGGTCGACCCCGGAGCCGTTTGCGGTCTAAAAAATCCCATCTCAACGGTAATGTAGCAAACTATTTATTAAAAAAAATAATTAAGCCAATAAATAAATACAAAATAAAAACCCACATACCCACACATTTAAAGAAACGACGCTGTTACAGCTGTTAACATTGCTACCATTTATGCAATCGGTCACACCCGTGTGTTACCGGGGCCCGAAAGGGGAGCAAAGAATAGTAACACTGTCCCCTACCAAGCATGTCATAAAAAGCGACTAAGGAGGGTTGGGCATGGGGCCGGTTACACCATCCTGTAAAAAAATTTTAAACCACAAAAAACTTCAACAAATATGGACAAGTCAAATAAAGAAAATAAAACACAGCCATCCAAGACAGGGGAAGGTCCTCTCGCGGGGAGGCGTATGATGCAACACAGAGAAAGCCGAAAGGAGTCTGTGTTGCTGACTAACCTTCTTTCTTCTAGGAGAACTTCCAGATTTGGCACCTGGAATGTTCGGACATTAAACGAACAAGGGAAAGTGGCGCAAGTAGCAGCAGAAATGAGGGAATACAAAATCGAGGTTCTGGGAATGTGTGAAACAAAGTGGAAGGGGGTAGACAGGAAGAAACTCATCACAGGTGAATTGGTGCTGTCCTCAGGACATGAAGACGAAAGTTCACACCACAGTGAAGGGGTAGCTCTTATGTTATCTAAAGAAGCATAGAAAGCACTAATTGAATGGGAAGCTGTTGGACATAGAATAATAACAGCTTCTTTCAAAACAGCTAAAAAGAAAATTCATGTAAATGTCATCCAATGTTATGCACCAACTAATGACAAAGAAGAGTCTGTGAAAGAAGCATTTTATACTAAACTACAGGAAATTATGGATAAAGTAAAAAGAAGAGACATCACAATTTTGATGGGTGACATGAATGCAAAGATAGGTACAGTCAACACTGGATTTGAAGAAGTCATGGGAAAACATGGGCTAGGAGTAATGAATGAAAATGGAGAGCTATTCGCAAACTTCTGTGCTTCATATCAACTGGCTATAGGAGGAAGCATGTTTCCACATAAGAGAATACACAAGGCAACATGGATATCACCAGACCATAGAACAGAAAATCAGATTGATCATATATGCATAAACAAGAAGTTTAGATCATCATTGCAGGATGTAAAGGTATATAGAGGAGCAGATGTGGCATCAGATCACCATCTTCTGATAGCCAAAGTAAAAATGAAACTCAAGAGATATGCAACAATGCAAAATTATAGACAACAGTTTAATGTAGGACAGCTAAGAAATCAAGAAACAAGAGACAAATTTGCGGTCACAGTATCCAACAAATTCCAAGTGCTCCAACAGCTGGAAGATGTAGAGAATACAGAAGACTATTGGCAGCAGGTCAAAACAGTATGGAAGGAGACATGTGAAGAAATACTGGGGAAAAGGGAAAGACAACAAAAAGCATGGATAACAACAGAAACCATCAATAAGATAAAAGACAGAAAAAACAAGAAAGCAGAGTTAAACACAAGCAAAACTAGAAGCTCCAAAGCCAAGGCTCAAGAAGTGTACACAGAAGCAAACAAAGAAGTAAAAAGAAGTATCAAAAGAGACAAGAGGAAGTATATTGAGGAGTTGGCAAGAGAGGCAGAAGATGCTGCAGCCAAAGGAAATATGAGAGAACTGTATAGCAGCACAAAGAAGCTAACAGGGAAATACAAGCAAACAAGTTGCCTCATAAAAGACAAGAATGGGAAACTGCTCAGCAATATACAAGAGCAAATGAAGAGGTGGACAGAATATTTTGTGGACCTTCTCAATAGACCAGCTCCACAAAACCCGCCGGACATCCAGCCAGCAGAAGAAGAGCTACAAATTAACGGTGAAAGACCAACGAAGGAAGAAATAAAGAAAGCCATAAAGCTTCTAAGAGAGGGAAAAGCGTCTGGACCTCATGGCATTCCAGCAGAGGCCATCAAAACAGATATCGACACGGCTACAGAGATGTTATATAAATTACTTGGTAAAGTCTGGGAAAAGGAAGAGATACCAGCAGAATGGAAGGAAGGATATCTGGTTAAGTTGCCTAAGAAGGGAAATTTACAAGAGTGCAAAAATTATAGAGGAATAATGTTACTATCAGTGCCAGGAAAAGTATTAAACAGGATTATCCTTGAGAGATTAAAAGAGTCCATAGACAAGAAACTGAGAGATGAACAAGCAGGTTTTCGACAAAACAGATCATGTACAGACCAGATAGCCACTTTGAGAATAATAGTTGAACAAAGTCTGGAATGGAATTCACCACTATACATCAGATTTGTGGACTACGAAAAGGCATTTGACAGTGTAGACAGAGAATCACTTTGGAAATTCTTCTTCTTCTTCGATCCTTAACCACCGACTGTCAAAGCAGTCAGTGGCCATCACGCCTAGTGGCGTCTTGTAGGGCAACAACAAATTGATTCCACTTTGCATGGTCGGTGGCCATCCTTCGTACAGTGCCCCAACTCTGGTGTGATCATTCTTTGCATCTCAGCCTCCACAGTCCTCTCCAGCATTCCGCACCATATAGAAGCACAGAAAGCACGCAACTCTGGTATAATCTTAGTTTTGTGCTTGTGCTGTATTGGGAGGACTTCCAGATGTTATTTAGGCTAAAGAAGGCTGTTCTTGCCTTATTCATTCTGATGTTGATGTCTTTGCCTGCCCCACCGTCTGGTGTTACTTTATTTTACATGGTTTCAACTATATCTCACACAGTAGCTAAAGCTGAAATTTTATTTTTTTAACTCTTGTAATGACAAATTAAGACTATTTCTATGCAATACTGCGCTTATCTTCGAATAAATAACAGGACAAGAATGCAATAAACGGGAAGAGTAATACTGCAGCATAAAAATTAGTCCACTAAAGTAGATCCTGTAGATTTTTTTAGCCGCGGCGGTAGTCCGGATAACTGATGTTCAGACAATCGACGTTCTACTGTGTTCCAAATTTCGAAACGTGAAATACCTCGGAGCTGTCATAGACTGGAAGGGAGGCATGAAAAGAAGATTTGGCTACCTGAAGAGCAGCAGCTCGGAGACTTTTTCAGGCCATAAATCGAGCATTCCTCAGCAAAAGAGAGGTTGGCAAGAAAACGAAGGTGGCTGTATACTCCACCTATGTCCTAGTCTTGACGTATGGATGCGAGGCATGGGCAATGACTACAACCCACAAAAGTCAGATCCAAACCTCAGAAATGAGGTATCTGAGGAAGGTGGTTGAAGTAACAAGAAGAGACATGGTCCGCAACCAGATGATACGTCAAGGCCTAAAAACCCAACCCCTGCAGACCCAAGTAGAACAGTCCCAACTAAGATGGTCTGGCATGTCTGCAGAATGGGAGAAGATCGGCTGCCACGGCAGGTATGGGAAACTAAGAGCCAGGGATCCATACCTCCAGGACGATCCAGAGTCCACTGGGAGGACAACATTAGACAATCTCTGAAGGACCAAGGACTAGAATGGAACCAGAACAGAAGGAAGACAGCCGATAGGATAGTATGAACTCTCTCTTCCAAACCTCTACACCTCACCAAAGAAGAGGAACGACTAAGTAAGTAAGAACCACGCGGGGGAGAAGGCAGAGTAGCAGGATTGATACTTTCTATTCCAGGGCTTCTTAACCACTTGTGTGCCATGGACACCTTCGACTGTTCGGTGAAGGCTACCAACTCTTATGACATTAATGCATAATTAAAAATCGTACACCCTACCTTCTGATGAACGTCCGACTGGCTAAGCGGCTAGAGCGCGTTCCTCTCGAGGCACAGTTACCGGCTTCCGGAATCCTAACCCAGTAGCATAACGCTCCAGTTATCCAGCTGTAATTGGCCACCTGACAATGCTCTTGAGTTAGGGAAGGCAGAGGCAGCAAGGAAGGCAACGGATCACCCCACCTCATTAAAAAATGTGATCTAGTATGGTGAAGTCTTCTTCTTATTCTTCCGAACCCCATGGATTCGAGTTTTCACTCATTTATCTTGCGGCAAATGATGGTGAGGGCTTTTCTTGCAACCCCCAGAGGACTTCCCCAACCCAGAGGGCTCAGCTGGTGGAGGTCACACCACACCCACTAATTGGTGAGTGATGCCATGCCACGAGAAGGTTGGTCCGTTACCCTGACAGGGGGGTCAATGGCGGAAGTCTCAAACACTTCACACCAATACGGCAGTATTTGCTATGGGATTACCTTGACCCTTGTTCTTTAATTACACTACTTTATTTATGTCTGTAAAATGATAATAGTTACCTCTCTTAGTTGTTGCGTTCGGCAGAAGTCCACTCGTTTGGGACTCTCCTCGCTTAAAACACCGCTGTCGTACTTTCTGTGCAGAGGTTCTCTGCTCCTGGCCAATGAATGAGGAAGTGGGTCTTCACTGGTGCCTGTCCGCTTCGTCCTCTGCTTAAGTGGGCCATCGTCAGTTCTGTCAGCTGCTGACACTGGGTTGGGAAAAAACGGGGGTTCAGATGGCTGACAAATAACAACAGGAAATGGCTGGTTTGAAATAAGAAAAAGAAAGAAAGAAAAGGAAGGAAGGAAGGAAAAGAAAGAGAGGAAGAAAGAGAAGGAAGGAAAGAAGAAAAAGGAAGGAACCTAAAGAAAGAGAAGGATGGAAGGAAGACGGGAAAAAAGAAAGAAAAGAAGGATGGAAGGAAGGAAGGAAAAAAGAAGGAAGGAAGGAAGAAAGATGTAAGGAAGGAAGAAAGAAAGAAGGATGGAAGTAAGGAAGGAAGAAAGAAAGAAGGGGGGAAAAAAGAAAAAAAGAGGGAAAGACCGAAGAAAGAAAGAGGGAAGGAAGGAAGGACAGAAGAAAGGAATGAACAGAGAAGGAAGGAAGGAAATAAAGGAAGAGGGAAGGAAGGAAAGAAAGAATGACAGAAGGAAGGAAGAAATAAGAAAGAGGGCAGAGAGGAAGGCAGGAGTGAAGGAAGGAAGAAAGAACGAAAAAAGAGGGGAAGGGGCGAACGAAGGTAGGAAAAAAACGAAAAGAAAGAAAGAAAGAATGAAAAGAAGAAAGATAGACGCACACACAGAAAGAAACATTTTCAAACGTCGTAGCAAGGACATCACACAAGGTTTTTGCATGTACACTGCAAGTCTAAAGGCACTTCCTATTATTTATTTTTTAATTTTTAGATTTTATATAAAAGCACTAGTGTAAAAGCCCGTCATAAGGCGGGAATTACATTCAAAAGCACCAATACCTAACGGCAATTTTACTTATTCAAAAGTATTAAAAACAAACCACTGTGCATCACCACAGTACACGAACTACGTAGCAGCAGCGAGGATCCCAATGTGTGTATACGGGATCACACATTCTATAAATATATTTTTGTGCACACCGTCATTTGCGCATTCTCCTTTGGTAAGTGTTACTATTTTCGGGAGAGTACATTTAAGGGAAACAATTCAATTAATGTCTAGCTTTCAACCAAAGTTGCATCACTTAGCGTTACGCACTGACAGAAAAAGCTGGGATTTTATATATAGAAAACATGGGCCCATCATTGCTGTTTACTTTCCAGGAAGCCAGATCCCTTGAAGTGTTTGTCCAGTAGTGGTTTCTGCAGCAATCTGTTTTACATAATCAGTCTGCCAGCCCTATGCACTGCTTCATGGTCGCCTCTTATGACATGCCAGGGGAAGAACTGATCCCACTCTAAAAGGAGAGCAATTCTGAAATCACAGGTTGCTTACAAGAGAAATAAAAAAAATAAGAAGTTACAGACGCTAATAAATGGGTGCTTGAGGAGGAGAAGCAGAAGAAGAAGGAGGAGGAGAAAGAAGAAGAAAAAGAAGAAGAAGAAGAAAAGAAGAAGAAGAAAAGAAGAAGAACAAGATAGAAGAAGAAAGAAGAAGAAAGAAGAAGAAAGAAGAAGAAAGAAGAAAAAAGATGAAGAAAGAAGAAGAAAAAAGAAGAAGAAAGAATAAGAAAACAGAAGAAAGAAGAAGAAAGAAGAAAAAAGATGAAGAAAGAAGAAGAAGAAAGAAGAAGAAAGAAGAAAACAGAAGAAAGAAGTAGAAGAAAGAAAAAGAAGAAAGAAGAAGCAGCTGAAAACAGAAGAAAGAAGAAGGAGAAAGAAAAAGAAAGAAGAAGAAAGAAGTAGAAGAAGAAAGAAAAAAGAAGAAAGAAGAAAACAGAAGAAAGAAGAAGAAGAAGAACGAAAACAGAAGAAAGAAGAAGAAAGAAAACAGAAGAAAGAAGAAGAAAGAAACAAAGAAGAAGAAGAAAGAAGATCAAGAAAACTGAAGAAAGAAGATGAAAAAAAGAAGACGAAGAAAAAAAAGAAGAAAAAGAAAGAAGAAGAAGAAAGAAGAAAGAAGAAAACAGAAGAAGACAGAAGAAGAATACAGAAGAAGAAAGAAGAAGGAAAAAAAGAAGAAAAAGAAGAAAGAAGAAGAAAACAGAAGAAGAAGAAATAAGAAGAAAACAGAAGAAGAAAACAGAAGAAGAAAGAAGAAGAAAAAAGAAGAGGAAAGAAGAAGAAGAAGAAAGAAGTAAAAGAAAAAAGAAAGAAGAAGAAGAAAGAAGAAGAAAAAGAAGGAAAAAGAAAGAAGAAGAAAGAAGAAGTAGAAGAAAACAGAAGAAACAAGAAGAAGACGAAAAAAAGAAGAAAGAAAGAAGAAGAACAAAGAAGATGAAAAAAGAAGAAGAAAGAAGAAGGAGAAAGAAAAAAGAAGAAAAAACAGAAACAAGAAGAAGAAGAAAACAGAAGAAGAAGAAGAAAGAAGAAGACAAAAGAAGAAAGAAGAAGAAGAAAGAAGAAGAAATTAGAAGAAAAAAGAAGAAAGAAGAAGAAGAAAGAGAAAGAAAGAAGAAGAAGAAAAAAGAAGAAAGAAAAAGAAGAAAGAAAAAGAAGAAGCAGAAAACAGAAGAAAAAGAAAGAAAGAAAAAGAAAGAAGAAGAAAGAAGAAGAAAGAAGAATAAAGAAAGAAAAAGAAAGAAGAAGAAGAATAAGAAAACAGAAGAAAGAAGAAGATGATGAAAGAAGAAGAAGAAGAAGAAGAAGAAGAAGAAGAAGAAGAAGAAGAAGAAGAAGAAGAAGAAAGAAGAAAACAGAAGAAGAAGAAGAAAACAGAAGAAGAAAAAAAGAAGAAGATAAAAGAAGAAAGAAGAAGAAAACAGAAGAAGAAAAAAAAAGAAGAAATAAGAAGAAAAAAGAAGAAGAAATAAGAAGAAAAAAGAAGAAAGAAGGAGAAGAAAGAAGAAGAAAGAAGGAGAAGAAAGAAGAAGAAAACAGAAGAAGAAAAAAAGAAGAAAAAAAAGAAAAGAAGAAGAAAGAAGTAGAGGAAGAAAGAAAGAAGAAGAAAGAAGAAAGAAAAAGAAAGAAGAAGAAGAAGAAAACAGAAGAAAGAAGAAAGAAAGAAAAAGAAAGAAGAAAACATAAGAAAGAAGAAGACGAAAAAAAGAAGAAAGAAGATGAAAAAAAAGAAGAAGGAAGAAGAAAAAAGAAGAAGAAGAAAGAAGAAGAAAAAAGAAGAAAAAGAAGAAGAAATAATAAGAAGAAAAAGTAGAAGAAAGAAGAAGAAAACAGAAGAAAGAAGAAGAAAACAGAAGAAAGAAGAAGAAGAAAGAAGACGAAAACAGAAGAACGAAGAAGAAAACAGAAGAAAGAAAAAGAAGACAGAAAGAAGAAGAAAGAAGAAAAAAATAAGAAAACAGAAGAAAAAAGAAGAGGAAAACCGAAGAAAGAAGAAGAAAGAAGAAGAAAACTGAAGAAAGAAGAAGAAGACAAAAAAAAAAAAAAGAAGAACAAAGAAAACAGAAGAAGAAAACAGAAGAAAGAAGAAATGAAAAAATTTTTTAAACTGTAAAATCAAATGACATAAATATCTACTCAGAAGTGAAAAGCAGAATAATAATAATAATAAATTCTTTAAGCGCCAAACACGGCGCATAAGGCAGAAACCAGTGCTCTCCAGGTTGTTCGTTGTGACGCCACTCCTCTTAGATCTTGCACATTATTTAGGCCCAACGTTCTTCCTTCTCTTATTATTGTTCTTCTGAGTGTTTCTTTTGGTCTTCCTTTTTTCCTCTTACCCTCAGGAACCCAAGTGAGCGCCTGAAGTGGTATTCTGTTGTTTTGCATTCGTAGGACATGACCGATATATGACCATCGTCTTTTCCTTATCAGAATAGCTCAGGCAAAAACAGCATTCTATAAAATGAAGAGTATTTTACGCAACAATTCTTTGTCATTGGAAGTAAGAACGAGAGTTCTGCAGTGTTATATAGAACCATTCCTGACGTATGGGAGAGAGTCATGGACAATTAGTAAACAAGTAGGGAAGGCACTAGAGGCCACAGAGATGTGGTTTTACAGAAGAATGTTAAAAATACCATGGACAGCCAAAAAGAGGAATGAGGATGTCCTGAAAGAGGCCAATGCGTAAAGGAAACTTATTTCACAAGTTAGAAAGAAGCAATCCACTTTTTTGGGATTATGTTATGAGAAGAGGAAAGCTAGAATATATCGTAACAACAGGTAAGATTGAAGGAAAAGGAGATAGGAGAAGATAAAGAAAGCAAATACAGGACAGTCTGACATCGTGGCATGGAAGGAGGTCAACAAAAGAACTGAAACATTGTACTGGAGACAGGAAGTTGTGTAGAGACATGATTTCCTACGCCACTAGGCATGGCACTTGAAAAAGAAGAAACATGTACGTGCTTGCTTTGTGAAGAACTGGAAGCCGTTAAAGCCAGTTCTCCCACCTGATCGCAGAAATACTTCAATTCCTTGCACATAATAACCATCCAACAGCACTCCCAAATTTATTCAAAGCAATTCGAATTTTCCCGACTTTTCCAGTTTAACTGTCGCTATACGAAGCAAAATCTAATTAAAACATATTTATGATCAACATTGCAGGAAGATCTATCAAAACAATTTGGAAATCATGTTAACTGAACGCGAAGTGATGAAGAGATACGAGTTAGGCAATATACTGACAGACTCTGTCGATCAAGACGCAAAGTAGATTAGTTTTGAAAAAACATTTGAGTGATGTGTACAATGAAGTTCCTTTTAACCAACTTGATTTGTGTTGGTTTGAAAGACTATCAGCATTGCATACGGACAGATCGATCAGTACCACGATCTCCTTCCTTAGATCACACAAGGATGATATATCCCAATGTGGTGCGAGAATCTCAATGTGTATATATAGGAATCACACATTCTATAAATATTTTGTGGTGGGTAGGTTTCTAATTTTTTTATTTTTGTTTTTGTTTTGTTTGCCAGGGCAGCGGCCTTAAGGCATAATCTTTACGATTTTCAACTACCGTGGAATTTTTAACGAGCGCAACTTGCACACGCCACTCCGACCCCCTAACCAAGTTGATACAGTACAGTATTTATAATATATGACACAATGTACTTAATACTTAGCTCCTATTCATGGTACATTTAAATGTGTAAAGTTTTGATTGGCACTGACCCAGCCATTCCATTTAAGAAAACAATATAAAATAAAGTGGAAATAACTCTATTAGCGCAAGAGTTTTATGGTAAGGGACATAATCAATTGTGAAAACAAATTGTGTTTTGTGTTTACAAGGGCAAGCTTAGGATGATGATACTGTGCTGTTGAATACACGTATTGAAAAAAAAAAACAACAACTAAATCAGTGAGCTGTTGTTTTAAATACAGCTTCAGCAGTGACAAAATGTTATGTGCGCTTTACAGTAGGTGTTTAAACTAATCAAAATTATGTTAAGTTAATTTAACTATAATAATAAAAGTGGTCCCTAAAACGTAGGTGTTGTATTTACTTGCTTATAAAATATCGAAATGTATTTCCCCCTTAAAAATACTTTCAAATGATAATGACAAATATTCTTTATTTAAAAAAAAATTAATTACGTTAGGGCTTGGAGCGATCCGGGGCCCACTTGAAAGCCCCGCTAAAATAACTCTGGATCAATATTAGAGGGGTCGAAGCTACTGTACCACAAAGCTGCTTGTAAAAACCCTTCACGCTTTATAATTATCAGCGCTATTCCAACGGCAACCGTCAACAGCGAGGGGAAAATACCACTTCTGGCAGAGCTAATTTACTCGAGGAAATTCAGGATTGCCCAATACTCTAATACAGTGGTCGTCACCCAGTCAATGGCGTCTGCCGGAAGAGCAGATGGGGTGATTTGGTAGATCTTGAGGTGACGGAGAGGAAAAATATATTTGCAAAAAGTGAAACGTAGTTGCAGGAAATGATTGATACAACAGTGACGGAAAGTGAAAAGGTCTTAGCCTTAATAGCAAAAAGACAGAAGTGATGGCTATCTCAAACAAAATGACTTCTCCTGAATGAAGTAAAGAAGTCAATGGAGCAGTTTTAAAACAAGTCAATACAGTAGATTCAAATACCTGGACACCATAATAACACTGGAAGATGCATCTCAGAGGTGAAGAGTAGAATAGCCCAAAAAAAAACAAAAAAAAAAAACAGCTTTCTATAAAATGAAAAGTATTTTTTGCAACAACTATTTGTCAATGGAAGTAAGAAAGAGAGTTCTTCAGTGTTATATAGAACCAATCCTGACATATGGGAGTGAGTCATGGACAATTAGTAAACAAGTAGGGAAAGCACTAGAGGGCACAGAGATGTGGTTTTACAGAAGAATGTTAAAAATACCATGGACAACTAAGAAGAGTAGGAATGATGTCCTCAAAGAGGCTAATGCGCAAATGAAGCTTATTCCTCATGTTTAGTTAGAAGGTAGCAAAGCCACTCTCTCTGTGCATGTTATGAGAAGAAGGAGATGGAGTATATCGTAAAAACAGGAGAGATAGAAGGAAAAAAGAGATTGAGGGCGATAAAGAGAGACGATACGACGACACCTTGACCTCGTGACATGGAAAGAAGGCGAGGACAGAAATGATAAATAGTACTGCGGAGAGAAAGTTGTGGACAGACACGATCGCCTACGCCACCAGGTATGATACTTGAGCAAGAACTCCACAGTGCAATGTACTTTCTTCTAATTCACAGTGAAAACTCCCCAGCTAGCTTACAATACAATTCATTTTCATGGTGAACTGCATGAGATAGAGACGTGATCTTTTGCTCTGAAGTAAAGTTTGGGTTGGTTTGGTTTTAAGGACTATCTTCATTGCACACGGATAACTCCATCAGTGCTCCAATCTCCTCCATTAGATCACACAAGGAGAATCTCAGCACAGTGCATGAAATTCGTAGCACCGGCGAGGATCCCAATGTGTGTAAACAGAAATCACACATTCTATAAATATTTTTATGGTGGGTAGGTTTGCCTAATTGTATAAATTTTGCCAAGGCAGCAGCCGCATGGCCTACTCTTTACGATTTCAAACTGCCGAGGAATTTTTAACGTGCGCAACTTGCACACAGGACCTCCAATTTTTCACCCTTATCCGAGAAGGCTAGGCATCCGATCTCACTACCCATGACATCAGGAGCGGAGTATGACTCTGGGAAGGTTAAGGCGGTTAAGTCGGCCGGTGTGATGCTGACCACATCACCCCTTAGTGTGCCGATGGTAAAGAAAATATGAGCCTAACACCATATTCCCAATATGCCTCAATGGGCGTGTAACAGGGTCCTTTCCCCCTCCTATGACAACAACAGGACCCACTGGTTCTGAAACAAAAATGTCACTAAAACATATTCTCTGTACTGGCAATCCAACCCAGTACCTTTAGAATTGGAGGCGAACGCCATACCTCTTAGCTACTACTGACCCCAAGTGAAGTTAACATTCGGTAACATATTTTTGTCTGAATGTTTTTTTTTTTTTTTTTTTTTTTTGGTCACTGCTTTGTTGATGAAACCACAGATCGTTCGGCTCCGAGACAAGTTAATACAACAATCCCCCGGTCTTACGCTGTTCGATTAGAGCTTTTTCGATATAACGCTTGTAGTGAAATTGACAGAGATACAACGGTAAAATACTCAAAAGATAACATTTAAGGATAAAAACATAATGCGTAGGCTGCTGATGTACATGATCGCCTAGACCGCGGGTCATCACCCTCCATAAAATTGACTTGCTAGACAGGAGGGGAACGGCG
Source organism: Oreohelix idahoensis (assembly GCA_024509875.1). Classification (NCBI taxonomy): domain Eukaryota; kingdom Metazoa; phylum Mollusca; class Gastropoda; order Stylommatophora; family Oreohelicidae; genus Oreohelix; species Oreohelix idahoensis. The sequence goes on from JAMPIV010002921.1 coordinate 365,960, forward strand.
GATCAAAAGAAAAAAAATATGACTGGAAAGGCTAAGGAGACGCAATGGGGGGGGATGGAGGAAAGTAAAAATTCACGTCCCCCAAATTGACACGAGGTACGGAATTGGACGTTTTGCGATACCAAGCCTTGATTTGAATTCAGCGGCTAAAACGCAGATGTTAGGAATATAAAAATTAGCTGGCCGGATGGCCTATTCTGAGCAATGAAATAATATGATCTTAATTTTACAAACGGATAGATAATATTGAAGATAATGACAAAAGACAGTGTAGTTTACATCATCGACAGACTGCCTTGAATAAAAAGTGTCGTTATTTGCACACAAAACACGACCTTGGGGACGCAGGTGTTCAAAGTTACTTATTATGGAGGAGAGGGTTTTTGAGCGGTAGCTGTGTCTAAATATAACTTTTTACGACAAAATTTTAAGGGGAGAGAAAGGTTGCTTCAAAAATCAAGCACATTTTTTTTAGAAACACAAGCAGAGACGGACAGACTAACAGATAACCATCCATACTTGACTGAAGCATGACTGAAATGACTTTAGTGTAGAAATTTGAAATTTAAAGTACAACTAGGCAGTGATTGGCCACAGACAATCATATCATTAGCGCTCAGACGCGAAAGTGGGGTCATTCTTCAATAATTGTTCAGTGTTAGACACAGATTTTAAAGTGTGGTGTTTTCCCATATGAAAGACAGTGAATAAATTTAGGGACGCCATACTATAGCCAGCAGCTCAGCTGAGTTTTGCTAGCAATTCTGTGTTATGTATTCATAATCTGAGCTGTGAGTTTTCTATCGACAACAAAGCAGAGTCTATTCGGTGGGTGACTTTACTCGAGTGTATCTGTGCAGTTCTTGTGACAGAGACCACCATTATTGCCCGCCAGCACGGAGAGGTGGGACCGCAAGTTTTCAGCACCAGAGCTACAAAAAGATGAGTGAGCCTCTGGTCTGCTGGACATTCACCAACTATTGGTAGTGACTAATATCCCCATAAAAATTCCCACCATTTTCTGGACATTGTGTAGTCAATATAGACAGGTGTGATGAGGCCACCCCAACAGCACAAACAGTAAATATCCTCCCAAAGAGATGACTACTCGAACATTTTAATAAAACTAACTAGTCTAGTACTTAAATAGGTACGCTCTTGCATTTATTATGAACCATTCCACACATTTTTTTTCATAAATTTTCTATCATTCTTTTAAAACAAGTTCTGGTCACATAAAACTTGATCCAGAACCAATAAATGTAATATAATTATATCAAAAACTTTATACACGTGAGTTAGTTCAGTGTATTTTAACACTTGTTAATCTTATTAGTCTTCTTAAATGTCTGTGGGTGTATTTATAACTAACACACCACATTACACATCATTACCCTAGACACTTTACGTAGCCACATTCATTAAGAAAAAAAAATTAAGTGTGAGGTCGTAGTGGTAGCAAGAAAGGCCTTCTGATAATTCTCAACTACATTTTATCTCAGGAGCCTTCACAGCTGGCCTCATACAAGTTGTTTACATTACAGAATAACACCATCATCACAATACCATCAACACCTTTAGGCTAATTTGGGTCTTGTCATGGGATAATTAGCCCCCAGACAGTTAAGATTAGGATCTCCTGGTGGGAGAAATAAAAGTAGGGAAATAAATTGTAAAATTTCCTTTAAAATTAAAAGTGTCCCTGCAGATAAAAGTTGGTGAATCTTCACAGCCAGTAATAGTTAATTAGTTAACTGGTTAGTTAGATTATAGTTTAATGAATTTTACTGGTTAGCAGATTTAGCTTGTATATTTTTATATGAAAATATGCTGAGCTAGCAAAAAGTTCCGATCAGCTGCTTGTGGTCAGACCGGCGAAGGAGATGGGAATGGATTATTTTAATTCAATACGTAACAGGCTGAATGTGATAAATATATTGAAACGGGAAGAAAGGAGGTTGAAGCTGTAAGAGAAGAGGTTAGAGGCTGATACATAAGAGGCTGCAGATTGAGGCAGAAGAAAAACACATTTTGACTGGCCGCTAGGGAGGCAGAAGATAAAAGGTTCTGAGGGGAGCACGAAATACAATTACAGACTAAGGGAGCGTGGAACTTACAATGGCCAGGCTCCTGACAACGAAGCCCTTTTGCCCTCAGATTGGCTACGAGCACCCAGTCTGGGAGCCTCAACACAGCCTATGAGGTTCGAATTTACAATGACTCCATTTTTTTTTGAGATGCTGCAGGTCTGGGAGCTCAAAAGACGATGGGGACATAGAAGACCTGGTACCGAAGGACTGCCGTTTTGAGTTATTAGCTACTACATATGGGTTAGAGCGAGATGAGGTGGAAGCTTAAACTATAACAGTGGAAACTTTGACGAAGTATTTGCCAAAATGAACAGGGAAGACCAAGACAATTTTGACATGTTAAAGCAGGCTTTGTTATTAAGGTACGAGAAGAATGGTGAATTTTATCGTAAGAAATTTAGAAATGCCAAACTGTTGTCTGGGGAGACATACCACCAATTCTCTGCCAGACTAGAAACCTATTTGGAGAAATGGACGGCTCTGGGGAAGACCCAAGATCTTAAAGAAATGATCATGATTGAGCAATTGAGAGAGTCCATGGCTCCAGACATGAGAAAATTTCTCATGCAACAGGGTGCAGAGAAGTTGGGGGAAATTTTAAATGTTGCTGAGAGGTATCAGGCAGCCCAGGCAGAGGTAAGTGGTGCTAAAAAGAAGCACATAGACAATTTTAAAGCTCCACAGCAATTTAATAAATTTGATAATAGAGAGCAGGGAAATAAAGGTAGGACAAACTTTGAGCGGCCAAGAAATGACTATCGCGACAGAAACTCACAGTTCAATGACCAAAAGTTCAATGAAAGAAAACCGTTGAACCAAGGAAAAAGGTGGTGTAAATGGTGCAAGAAGGATAACCATAACACCGAATTTTGTAGAAGGAAACCTTCAAACCATCTGCTGCAATGATCTCAAAGAGTATTAGGTTAATCCTAAAAAAGGGGACAAACTCGCTTATCACCCAGTTTGTGAGGACATGGGTGCCAACCCATAAGGTCCTTTTACACAGGTTTTGGATCTATGATTCAGTTGTGAAGTCTAGCCGTGGGGAGTCATCTGAAGTTTTCAGTATACCACAGAAACAGTGGATACAAGGGGCGACTAAGGACATACCACTCATGACACTTCCCATCGCAAGGATAACGGTGAAAACTCGCTATGTGGAAGGAGAAATCAGAGCAGCAGTGATAGATGAACCAATCTACCCTCTAATCTTGGGGTGTAGATACGTCTTCTTGGGGAATCCCGAGAAACCTGTGATCATGGCGACAGTGCAGACCAGGTCACAGAAGAAGGAGGAAGAAGGTGAACCTATAAATGCTCATCCAGAGGAGATGAGGAAGGCGCAGGCTGAGGATAGGACACTCAAGCCCTGTTTTAAAAAATTGCCCAAATGCCACACACCTCCGAGCAAGGGGGAATATTTCATGAAGAACAAACTATTATACAGGAAGACAGGAACTAGATCCACTGGTCACGGACAGTTAGTTCTTCCCAAGAGATAATATAGGGCAAATTTGATAAGGAGCTACTAAACATGTTGGGAAAATGGTGACCGATGAGAAAGTTGGTACCATCTGCCAAAAGATTGCTCTAAAATACTATTGGCCGACGTAAATGTCGATGTGAAAAACTTGTAGAAGCATGTGGCGTATTTCATGAGGGAACACACAAAGGGAAAATATGTGCAGGACCTAGAGAAACGCCACGGGCAGCAAATTTTAGGCCTGAAAGGAAAAACTAATTATACTCGGGTAGACAAAGTGGAATGGGAGCCCCCTTTTCACACCCAGTCTTCACTTGACTGGATTAACATGGCTACTATGCGAAAGTAACAAGAAGAAATTTTACCCAAACATTGACAACATATAAACTGGAAAGAAACAGACAATGAGAAAGATATTCATAAACAATTATAAGTGGGGAGACATAACCCAGAGAAAAAATTGGTAGTGGGTCGATTTGTGACGTAGCATAGGAAGAAAAGTCCTCATTATAGAGCTTCTAAGGGACGGGACCAGTGGGTACCATGAAAAATAAGTATGGTAAAATTAAAGATCCAGATGTAAATATAATAAGGACCTGGACAGATGAGAAGGCGGAAGAGACTGTTACCTCATCGTATCAATACGTGAACGGACTGACCACTCGTTTGAAAGCTGGATGGAAACTGGCAAATGATAATTTGAAACAAGCCAGGAAGAAACATGCAGCATATTTTAATAGGAAGGCAAAGGACAGGGAACTGGCAGTCGGAGAGAAGGTGCTGCTTTTACTACCCGGAAGCCAGAATAAATTACAAATTGGTTGGCAAGGTCCATATACGGTTCTAGAGAAGGTGTCTAGAAGTATCTGGACAGACCACTCCAGGAAAGCACCCCCTTATTGACCTTAGCTATTGCAACCCAGATGCAAAAGGAACCACTCACCTCACATGAATACCCATTACATCCTTGTGAAACAGCAGCACAGGTAAAAGTCAGTAAGCACCTGACTAAAAACCAGAGGGAGAGTGTTCAACAGGTTCTGGAGGAACATACAGATGTATTAACAGATAAACCAGGCCATACAAATTTGCTACAGTATGACATGAAACTGGTAGACTCAAACCCAATCTGTATGAGAGCCTATTCTATTCCGTTCGCGAAGGAGAAGGCAATGAAGGAAGAAATAGAGTATTTGTTGAAGGAGGGGATTATTTCGCACAGTGAATCATCTTTTAGTTCTAGTGTCGTTTTGTTGAGGAAACCGTCTGGGGAACACAGACTGTGCATAGATTACAGGAAACTGAATGCTGTCACAGAAGGACAAGTGGATCCATTACCAGACACAAAACAGCTATTTGCCAGACTGAACAAGGCAAAATACTTTTCAAAGGTGGATCTTAGTAAAGGCTATTACCAGATCCCAGTGAGCCTGAAGTGAGACCTTATTTGGCTTTTAGCACTTCGGATGGACATTATGAATTCAATATGCTACCATTCGGACTGAAAAATGCTCCGAGTGTGTTTTCAAGGATGATGCGAAAATTGTTGGAACCCCCGAATAACCCTCACCATTTCATGGATGATCTATTCTCGTCGCCAGACCTTTGAAGAATACCTCCATATGTGAAAGCTCTGGAGATGTACTTATAGACTTCGGGAGGCGAACTTAATTAGGCCCACAAAATGTTGTGATGGTATGCAAAAGAGTTGGAAATTTCTTGGGACACACTGTATATCAGCGGTAAATAATGACCCCTGATTCCTAAAGAATTGGAAAAAACTGCAGAGAGCACCTAGGCCGCAAACAAAAAAAAATTCATCGCGTGCGGCAATCATTTGTGTCAGTTCAATGCGGATTTTTTTATCAGAAATACATCAAGACATTTAAAAACGCTAACTGATCTGAAGACAGGGACTTCCAGATAGAAAATTATTTGGACTGCACTAAATGTGAACTAGCCACGTTCCAAGAGTTAAATAAAACTCACTGCAAGCCTATATTCTGCCAGCAATTTGACACAGGACTTTGTCTTAAGACCGATGCAAGTAATGTGGGACTCGGACGGAGGGGCTTTGTTGCCAAAGAATCACACCTGATGGGGAACTGAAAACAGTCGCTTATGCAAGCCGTAAAATTGATAAGGCGGAAACAAGGATACTCACAGCGAAAAAGATGTTTAGGCATATAATCTGGGCAATATAAAAGAAGTTTCAAATCTACATCATGGTAGACATTTGTCGGTGGAGAGATTCATTCAAGCCTCTCGTTGTTCTTGTCTCTAGGTAAGCATTGAAAAAGCACAAGATTGCTTGTCTTTATTGCTTCAACCTTTTTCAGTATCCAATATATCCCAGGCAAATTGAATGTCGGTGCAGATTTCCTCAGTCGGCACCCCTGTGATCAAAATTAGAGTAGTGGCAGACGTGAGGAGTAATTTTACCTATGTGTATCGCTGGTTTTGGCACTTGCCATAGGCATGTTTTCAAGTGGGGAGATGTGTAGTGAAATTGACAGAGATACAACGGTAAAATACCTCCAAAGATAACATTTAAGGATAAAAACATAATGCGTAGGCTGGCTAGATGTTACATGATCGCCTAGACCGCGGGTCATCACCCTCCATAAAATTGGCAAACAAGGGGAACGCGGATTGCAAAGTAAATAAATATGACTGATGGAAATAGAGAACGCAATGGGGGGGGATGGAGTGGAAAGTAAAAAATTCACGTACCCCAAAGGACACTACGGGAATTGGACGTTTTTGCGATACCAAGCCTTGATTTGAATACCAGCGGCTTAAAAGCAGATGGTTAGGAATATAAAAATTAGCTGGCCGGATGGCCTATTCTGAGCAATGAAATAATATGATCTTAATTTTACAAACGGATAGATAATATTGAAGATAATGACAAAAGACAGTGTAGTTTACATCATCGACAGACTACCTTGAATAAAAAGTGTCGTTATTTGCACAAAAAAACACGACCTTGGGAACAGGTGTTCAAAGTTACTTATTATGGAGGAGAGGGGTTTTTGAGCGTATCCTGTGTCTAAATAAACTTTTTTCGACAAAATTTTAAGGGGAGAGAAAGGTTGCTTCAAAAATCAAGCACATTTTTTTTAGAAACACAAGTAGAGACGGACAGACTAACAGATAACCATCCATACTTGACTGAAGCATGACTGAAATGACTTTAGTGTAGAAATTTGAAATTTAAAGTACAACTAGGCAGTGATTGGCCACAGACAATCATATCATTAGCGCTCAGACGCGAAAGTGGGGTCATTCTTCAATAATTGTTCAGTGTTAGACACAGATTTTAAAGTGTGGTGTTTTCCCATATGAAAGACAGTGAATAAATTTAGGGACGCCATACTATGAGCCAAGCATGCTCAGCTGAGTTTGGAATAGCAATTCTGTAGTTATGTATTCAGCAACCCAGCTGTGAGTTTCTTCACGGGACAACAAAGCATGGATTCGGGTGGCGGTGAAACTCGAGTGTATCTGTGCAGTTCTTGTGACAGAGACCACCATTATTGCCCGCCAGCACGGAGAGGTGGGACCGCAAGTTTTCAGCACCAGAGCTACTAAAAGATGAGTGAGCCTCTGGTGTGCTGGACATTCACCAACTTTTGGTAGTGACTCATATCTCCGTAAGAAAGTACCAAAATGTCCCCATTTTTTCTGGACATTTTGAAGTCCAATATAGAACAGGTGTGATGAGGCCACCCCAAAGCACAAACAGTAAATAATCCTCCCAAAGGAGATGACTACTCGACTTACTTTTTGTAATAAAGAAACTAACTAGTCTAGTACTTAAGTTACGCTTCTTGGTTTTTAATTAATGTAACATTCATGCATTTTTTTTTCATTAGAATTTTTTTCAATCCTTCCAAAAAGAGACAAGTTCTGGTCTTAGAAACACTTGATTCCAGAACTAACGCACAATAAATGTAATATAATTATATCGATATACACGTGAGGTAGTTTTCAGTTTTTCTGATTTTAACACTTGTTAATCTTATTAGTCTTCTTAAACATTTAAACACAAACATTACACATCATTACCCTAGACTACTTCTACGTAGCCACGTTTCATATAAGAAAAAAATTAAGTGGTTGGGTCGTAGAGTCGCGTAGCAAGACGAAGGCATTGATAATTCTCAACTACATTTTATCTCAGGAGCCTTCACAGCTGGCCTCATACAAGTTACATGTAGTAATAACACCATCATACAATACCATCAACACCACTACAACGCTATTTCTGTTTGATGCCATGTGCTCGTTATACGCTTAAAAACTTCGATCTTATGCTAAGCGATAAGGTGGTGGGATGACCAAGAAGCATTGTCTTGAAAGTTAAGCTGACCCCCAAAATGGAATGCAGTTCTTAAGGTAAACCCACTGTACGTCTGCAGCCAGAAAAAAAACTGTTTCAACACCTACAACGCATTGTGCTAAACATTCGTCTCATGATGAAGACAACTCCGCTGTGACAACTGTAGCCACAAGCGATTAAAATCCTATAATATTTTTAAACAAATATTTGTTGTAAGTAAGATACATACATAATAATTTGGTTGTGTTCAATATAATTATATGTAGTTAATAAATGCTATTAACTATTTACTTGTTGTTCTGTATCACTTTTTACACAATTTTTATACATCTTTCTGGGAGCCGCGCTGGTGTAATGGCCACGGCGTTGTACTGGCGACCAGGTGTTCATGGTTCAAACCCGGGCGTCAGCGTTTGAAGAAATGTTTACGACCGGAAATTTGACTGAATAACCTGAACGGCTCCTGTGATAAACCCTCTGTGGATGGGAAGGAGCGAAGCTCCTGACCGGGTTGGAAGAAAAGTCCTCAGGTTCCCTAGCCTCGCAATGACATGTCATTGGGCCGAAGGGCTGAAAGCCCAAGTGCCGCTGGTTTAAAAAAAAAAAAAAAAAAAATCTTTCTGGACCTTGGGAACGAATTAATTTGTTTTTCTATTAATTCTTACATGAAAATAATTTCCGATTAGCGCTTTTTCGGTTAGCGCTCATTTTTTATCAAGTTATGCGGCGGATTGGTGGCGATTAATTCCAACTAATCTAACACTTGAAAACATATACATTTTGTAAACAAAATCAAGGTAGGTCTTTACAGCGCTCAGTATTTCTAAACAAACAGTAAAACACGTACTCCAAATGCCTCGGCTCTACGAGAGGATCAGGGTGGCAAAGCACAACCTTCTCCAACCCAGTAGAGGGAGAAACTGTATGGTGACGATAGAAGCCTGAGACGGACTGCCAGCTTTATAAGAGAGAGAGATGCGGTTATTTTAGCGCGAACGATGAAATAGCAGACTTCCGCTCCTCTAAGATATCAAGGTATTTCTAATATTGTAATGCGCATGTGCAAATTGCGTTCATACTATCCGCTTAGGGGCAATACAAGCAGATACACTCAAATGATCTCACTAAGAAAAGGGGGGAGGGGAAAGAAGGGGGTTTAACAATGGAGTTGTGCCTTGTTTTGGTGAGGCGCGTCCCCGTTCAACCTAGACGCAAGGGCCGTCGGTTATGTTGGGACGCATGTCCAAACATAAGACTTTGTATAGTATAGTAATAGTGATCTCAACAATGTGGACTTCCTGATATAATACATACGTTATGGCCAGCGTTGCCACTCCTAGATGGATTCACTAAGATCTAGGTTTTTTTTTTTTTGGTCACGTTATTTTCCTTCATTAGTTGAAGAACGTCACCTAGATCAACTTTCGGTTTTTCGTCAAAAAAAGTCCACAAATCGCCCAAAATATCACCCAAAGTAGCCCAAGTTGCCATAAAAGAAGCCCAAGCTAGGTGTATCTAGGTGTTGTTTAAGGTTCCATCTAGGTTTTTTTTCCAAAACTGAGAGCGGCAACACTGCTCATTCACGGAGCATGGAATAAGTACCAAAAGAACAAGAGATGAGATGGGGAGCTGGCGATGGATAGGCCACACACATACTGGGGAAACCGGCTTAACAAGGCAGTCATTGTTTTGGAATCCTAACGGTGACCGAGGTAGAAGGAAATCAAAAACATATGATGAAGAAAAATGGAGAGAGATACATACAAGAATAAAGAAGTCACGGAGATACAGTGAGGTGATGGAGGACCTGTTTTAAGTTTACTGAAGGAATATGCTCCTTCGTGAACTGAAGGAAGGCGAAGTGAATAATAAATATGCAGACACCATTGCTTTTGGCTCACACCGCCATGCAGAAAGCGTGCACTGAAACACTTCAAATGCTTCTTACAGTCGTCGTTTCTGAAACAATTTTCTTTACATAATGTGGCTGTCTGAACCAAGCACAGTCTTCACAGCATCCGCCCTGACATAATACAGTACATGACTTTACCAGTTATTTAAGTACAGTTATACGATGTACTTCTGCCTGGGTGCGACATACAAAGGTCTTCAAAAAGCAATAACAGGAGACCGATAAAACAACGCTTCCCTGCGTGCCAAGTGATCTAAGATATCACAACAATATCGTATGACACAGATCACTGGTTCTCAGCCTTTTTTTTTTTCAGCCGAGGTACCCCCCACACCATCACCAACCAAGAGCTGCTAACTCGGAGCCATGAAGAACACAGTTACCGCTTTTAAGGGCGTGAAAATCCGCCATTCTTAATTGCAGCGCAAGAGGTACCCCCTGACACATATCGAAGCACTTCTGGGATAAGCGTACCTCCTAAGAGGAGAACCACGGACGTAGATTTTAACAATAATTTTTACACGTTTTGTAGTTCCGCCAGTTGGGAGGAGAAAAGCTCCGCTTCCAGCACTACTTAACGGCAAAGTCAGTAATCATATGCTACAGGCAAATTATACAGCTGTAAATATGCTTTAACAACCCAACACCTGATCGACAGGCTGAGCTGCTTTTCCTACGTAAATGTTAAGCTTCAGCCCTCAGATGACCCGGTACATTGTTATGATAAGAAATATCTAACATTCCATCAAATATAAAAGCAATCTAACAAAAAGATTGCGCTAAGCTTTGGTCTTAGTCAATTTTTAAAAATTTTAATTTGGTACCGGTATTTTTGTTAGCCTTTGGCAGATCCCAAATCGGTAACGTGTTACGTGGGGGCTCGAAAGGTAACATGTAAGAGTGCAACCCTATCGCGATGGAACTATAAAACTAATCTCCCACAGTGTGAAACAAGGCAAAAAGAGACCAGAATGCACAAGTAAATAAATAAATAAATACAGAAAATTAACAGGCACTCGTTGGACATAAAGGATGACACCAGACAACAGAAAAGAAAATATAAGTGATAGGCTTACCGGGAATCGAACCTAGGACCAACCAAACATCGCCATCGTATTTACTTATGTATTTACTGCTCACAGGACTCATGTTTCCTCCATTATTTATTTAAGAGTTCACCCATCCGTGACTTTAATCTACCCGTCTATTCTGTGTTGTTCATCTTCCACTACACATTACAGGACAAGTATCTCAGCCTTTATTTGGTCTATACTTGCTGATAAGAAAGTTATATTAGTGACTGAGTCTTTAAAATTGTCTGGGTCGTCCACGGGTCCTATATACCATAGTTGTATGGGTGTCATGAGAATGACCTCAGGCAATAATGCACTTTTTTGGGGTGCAAAATTGGCTGAGCATCCTTTCACGATGTACTATCACAGCAAGATGGCGCCGTTTGGTTGGTCCTAGGTTCGATTCCTGGTAAGCCTAATATCTACATTTTCTTTTCTGTTGTCATCCGTTATATCCAACGAGTACCTGTTAATTACCTGTATTAATTTACTTATTTATTTACTGTTCACAGGACTATGGTTTCCTCCATTATTTACTAACCACATGCATGATAGTACACAGTGTTTCTATTCTTTGCTCCTCTTTCCGGCTCTGGCAACGCACAAGTGTGTCAGAATATACTTACTTACTTAGTCGTTCCCCTTTTACCGTGAGGTGTAGAGGTTTGGAAGAGAGAGCGCCAGACTATCCTAACGGCAGTCTTCCTCCTGGCCTGGTTCCATTCTAGTCCTCGGTCCTTCAAAGATTGTCTAATGTTGTCCTCCCAGCGGACTCTGGGTCGTCGTCCTGGGGGTCTGGATTCCTGGCTCTTTGTTTCCCATGCTTGTCGTGGTAGCCGATCTTCTCCCATTCTGCAGACATGGCCAAACCATCTTAGTTGGCACTGTTCTACTTGGGTCTGCAGGGGGTGGGATTTTAGGCCTTGACGTATTGTCTGGTTGCGGGCCATGTCTCTTCTTGTTACTTCAACCACATTCCTCAGATACCTCATTTCTGAGGTTTGGATCTGGCTTTTGTGGGTTGTAGTCATGTGTCAGAATATAAGAACATATATGTCTATATAAATAGAAGGACTGAAATGGTACGACAAAGTCATCAACGTGGAACTGCTGACAATAGCCAGACAAAAAAAAAAACAAAAAACAGTGAAACAAGAGGCGGGAAATAAGACGCTGGGGATGGATTGGACACATAGTGTGGGGGGGGGGGGGAACTTGCTGATAGTCTATCAGGCAGTCCGTGTTCTGGAATCCCCAGAGTAACAGAAGCAGAGGCAGGCTACAGAACATATGGAGAAAATGACTGGAGACAGACATGAAAATGACGAGGATGACGTGGAAAGACAGTCACTTGACGTGTGTTTGTTGAAGGTCTATGCTCCTTGGGAAGCTGTGGTGGATTTTGATGTTATGAATTGTTGTTAGGTATTATTATTGTAATAAATGAGATTAGCTATGAAGGTCCCTGAATTTACCAAATAGTATTGTGAACTTTTCAGGGTACCTTTCCGCTACCACCCCTTTTATCTTATTCAAAATGTATTTATATTATTATATTAAATGACTTCGTGTAGTGTCTAGGTTATGAAGGTAGAGTGTAATGTACAATAATCAACAAACATACAAACAAATAGTTTATTATTCACAACAGCACACAGTACTACCACAATAACATACAAACGACACTTTAAAAGGCTATCTTATTTAAGACTGTGGTTGAATTTTGTGTAAATATAATTTTTACAATTTATTATCCTGATTCTAATTTATTTTGAACCAGGACTGACAATCAAAAATGAAATCAAAAGAATCATTTACATCAGTCAAATAGCACAGTAGATCTTCTGTCCATACATAAAATATTATTCTAATATACGTCTGTAGTTGTAATCTCCTACTTTAAGGTAATACTGGTAGTACCCCTAGGTTGTTGTTTAAAATCACACCCTTTTAGTTATGTTTGTTTTCGTTTGTCTCTTGTGGGACTATTAAATATTTGTCCCAGTTTTATTCACTGTCACTTTATATTCCTTTTTAAAGTTCTGTTTGTTGAGCTTCCAGGTGCCGAACATGAACTTAACTTGGCAGTAGAATACAGGTAGAACGTTTCCTCTGCTCGCTTGACAATCTGTTCCCTGTTTGATAGGCAATGGCCACTAGCATGGGCTCGCAGTATGCAGACAGAGTCCTGAATCAATCAGTTTTCAAGCGTTTGGTACCACATTAACGTCAGTACCCAGGACCTCTGAAATGTGAAGGTTATGCATCCTTCTTAATACCTAGCATACACCAATAGTCCACATTTAAGGACAGGTACATTACAAACAAACAAAAAGGGTCACAGCCTTATACAAACCTATGCCACCATTATCTTTTGATGTGACAATGTACACCAGTATTCCTCTCCCCTAATAGTTAAAACGCCACTGCAATTCCAGCTGTAATCTTTTCCATATAATAGGATAGGTGTTATGCTCCTTTATGACAATCATACATATTCTTGTAGTTTTACACCCCTCTGACAGTCTATCACATGGTGGATCAATCTTTAGGCTTTGCCTCATGGTCGCTATAGACCCACTCATGTACAGACATATATTATTATTTCACATTCAATTTTTATATAAAATACATGTTAATAAATGTCAATCTTACCACAATTTTTTCAATGAAATACACAGTGACGATGACTGACACAGTTTCGATCTGTTTTATTGTCCAGGCTGCCTAGAAATTGTATTTGAAAGCACAGCCTGATCTCATCAATCGCTGGTAGAATTTTTCAAGAAATGGCGTCCCCCCTAACGCTTGTTCTGACAATATCGACTCAGTCGGCCAATCACTCTTAATATTACAATGTAAACAGTCTTTCAAAAAATATCATTCAAACCTTTCTACGTTACTAGGCTATTTATGTTTATTCAAAGGTCAGCCAATAATATGTCGTCTCACTTCAAATTCCACCCAATCGAATTCACCGTAATATCTTAGACTATCTGCCACCTACTTTTTTCCCAAAAAATATGCGATCCAATCTAAGCAGATATGACTTGACCTGACAGTATCTCTGATCTCTATGTATTGTTTTATCAATATTTGATTAGTTAAGGGTCTACTTAGATAACTAACAACATATTCTTGGTCAGCAAGTTTTCAGGTACACGAATATACGATTTTTAAGGGGCTATGTGGTTTGGTTCAAAATTCTATCTTTTTTTCTATGTTAGTCGTTTATTTTTAACTACCTCTCGTTCACTCTTTTTCCATGTACTATCAAGCGAAATACGAGACTTAGGTCATTCACAATAAGAGCTAAACGTGTTTCCATGACCGTAGTGTATACATTTCTAACTTTTTCATTGTATTGGGGAAACCCCTATGGCAAGGCTTGCCCCTGTGCTGTTGTTGGCTTTTAGTTTGAAATCAATGCGAAACGAATTAGCATTTACATCTATCCTTGCCCCTCCTCGTTCCACAATGCATTTTAGGCAAATATTTCTTAGAACTTGGAAAAGTGGGTCGTTTATGTCAAGGACGAATTTGAAAAATTGGGTACCGTTTTGTTCGGCTATTCGTTAGCAAATAATAATCTGAAGGCGTAGGCGACAACAACCGTTCTAGCCGAAATTTTTTTAGTACTTTCTTATCTTTGCCTTTATGCCCTATACTGTTATATGCTAATTTATATATTGTATTTAGAAATTCACTACAGAAGCTAAAGGGTGAAGAGATTGATAATCACAAGTTACAGAGCTAAGGTTCATGACATATGCATTTGTTAGCCTATGCTCCTTGAGGAGCTAAATGGTATTGATTAACTGATTGAAATTCACAAGTTACAGAGCTAAGGTTCATGAAATATGCATTAGTTGAAGGTCTAAGCTACTTGGGGAGCGGAACGGTAATTATGATTGATATTCTTACGAGTGCACGATTGACAGAGTGTTTAGAGCGTTGGTCTCTCGCGGTAAAGGTGCCTGGTTCCGATTCATGGTATTGTCACGCTCAAACCCACCCAGCTGTAAATGGGTATCTGACTTTTCTCTTGAAATACGGAAGAAACAGACAGCGAGGAAGGGAACAGGTAACCCCACATCTCGCTGCTGGACCTTGTATAGTGAAGTCTGTCCCCCTTCACTCACCCCCGGCAGTATCGTCTACGTGGCTACACCGACCTTTTCATTCTCATAACAGAAACTGTTACTAACAAACCCCCCCTCCATTAAAATCACCGCAGCAGACAAGCAATAACCCTCTAGTGGTTCCCTGAGGTCACAGATGAGACCCAAAAAAGATCTAGTCCACTGCTCTTTGAGGCACCTGCTTTCACACAAGTTGCCGGTAAGAAGACTTAACTACAGTGGTGGTGTCATGTTTCTATTGGAGCGACTCTTCTTCTGTGATCCTTAGCCGCCGACCGTCAAAGCAGTCAGTGGCCATCACGCCTAGTGGCGTCTTGCAGGGCAACAACAAATTGATTCCACTTTGCTCGGTCGGAGGCCATCCTTCGTACAGTGCACCAACTCTGGTTCATTCTTTGCATCTCAGCCTCCACCTGGTTGTTTTTGGTCGGCCTCTCTTTCGTTTTCCTTCAGGGGTCCAAAGCATAGCTGTTCTTGTGATGGCATCGGGGTCTCTTCTGAGGACATGGCCAACCCAGCTCCAGCGTCTGCCAGCTATGATGGTGTGCATGTCCTCTTGCTTGCTCCGAGTAAGCAGATCTTGGCTGGTGATGGTATTCGGCCAAAAGATTCGTAATGGAGTGAACAGGGGTGAAAAAAGGAAAGAAGTACAGCAATAATTCACTTACCTATTCTACTAACTTTACGACGCGCCCCTGGCTGGGGAGTGAGGGAGCCCGGATGTTCAACAACTTCTGAGTTCTGTAAAGAGAACAAAGGTTTCAAAATAAATTTTATGCGAAAAGAACAAAGTATAGTTTGTAATGGGGGCTTATGTTGCACATGGCTAAAAGGCACAAATACATATAGTTTGTAACGGAGGCGTGTACAACTAGCGCGCTACAGAAATAATCAGCATCCATACCCTTCAACATCCGCGTAGAGAAACCAAGCACCTGTGGGTTTGCCCGGAGTGCAGTGACGTCCGTTCTGAACAATAACAATAACATAGACAGATCACACTACAAGTTTCTACTCCGAAGCGCTCCACGACTGGCTTATTCACATTCAACCCCATTATTTTGACAACACACTTAACATCCTTATATTTATTTTAACGAAACCGTAAAATTACTTCTTTTTTTACACTCTTAGTAAATCTATTCTTATCTCATTCCCAAAATATATTATTAGCATGTCTTCCTTTCTTATAAGTATTTATTGGCGGTGCGCCCGACAAAGGAATACGTTTTCAATTTGGAAAACACTGGCAAACATGACACCAGCGTTCCCACTCTGAATTTTGAAAAAAAAAAAAAAAAAAAAAAAACCGCAGTTTCGTCGACTTGAGCTATTCTGGGCGATTTTTCAGCTTCTGTGAACGATTTCTGAGCGATTTTTGGCGAAATCTAGGTGTCTTTTTTACAGGCTTTTCTTTAACTTGCAATGCATGTCAGCCTCTTGTCACCTTCAAATTTTTCAATCGATTTTTCAATTACTTCCAGACGAGCAATAGCTCTGAAACTTGGCATAGTTGTGTATTCCCCATGACAATACAACAATCAGTCATAAAATTAATATTAATTTTGTTTGTTTGTATTGTATCATCAGTGAAATGGGCGATAACTGCAAATAATCTAGGTGTATTCTTTCCAACAAGATTGTCTCTCTTGAGAGAAATATTGAAACTTCAATTACAGAAGGTGCGCCCGACACAGGAAAATGTACACTTGAGAAAAACTGGACTACAGGACACAATACCACAACACTGTGACTATCTTTCAGTTATCCTGATCACATTTAATTCTTTCTACCGAACAGGCCAGCGTCCGACTTACATTTTAATAAGCCAATTCTTCTCTCAATGCCAAAATATATTTTTAGCGTCTGTCTATCTGTCACAGAAACCTGTCCGACAAAGGAAATAGTACACTTTGAAAAAACTGGAAAACATTACACAATACCATAAAACTGCGACTGTCTTTCAGATATCCAGACCACACTTAACTGTTTCTACCGCATAAATGTCCGATTGGCTAAGCGGTTCGGGCGTTTGCCTCTCGCAGCAAAGTTAGGGGGATCGCTCCAGTCTACCCAGCTGCAAATGGGCACCTGACTCTGTGCTTGCGTTAGGGAAGGCAAAGGCAGCGAGGAAGGGAACTGGTCACCCCCACCTTAAAAAAAGCTGGACCTAGTATGTGGAGCGTCGGATTGGCACAAAGGTTACTGCGCTGGCCTCTCACGGCAAGGGTACCTGGTTCAAAACACGGTGGCGTCGTGCTCCAGTCTACCAAGCTGTAATTGGGTACTATACTCAGCTCTTGAGTTAAGGAAGGTAAAGGAAGCGAGGAAGGGGGTATCTAACACTTCACTCCTCTACATGAGTGTAGTAAAATCTGCGAGAATAATCGCTCATTTCAGTAAGATTTTAGTCATAAAATGATAATAAATAAACCCGCCCTATTGTGTCTGACGGTGATCCTCTCACACACCAGCATAGCGCTGAATTTTATGCAGTGCTAAAGCCTATAGAACGATCCCACGGTAAAAATCTAACACGCGTTTTAGTGTCGGTTTCGAAAACGTACTACCAATATTTAACATTTTGCCAGATCTGCTGCATACACAATGCAGCCTAGACTTATAATTAACGATTTGGCGGAAGTGTGCCGCAAAATAACTATCTGAATTAACGTAAAATTTTGACTTTAACGCTGGTAATAAGTAGTAATCCTTACAAATTTGGTAGTGTAACACGAGATACTCCCAATATTTAACGCCTATTCTTACCCGCCACGCCAACACCCCGCTTCGCTTGACACATTCTGCCATGCATATATACACGCTGCGACAAAGCCAACAGAAGCAAACACGCAGACAATTTTATTGCCTCCTCGCGGTAATGTTTCTGACGTCACAAAAAACAAGTTAGTTATTTGAAAATACATGCTGGCGAGATGAAAGAGAGGGAAAGATGGCGGCCTTGTGTAAAATATTTATTTGAAGATTGACTATGACAAAAATTGAAAATCTAAACCAATATGAATCTGACCATAAAAATCATATGGTAGTATAGCTTAGAGTCCACTGAGCAAGAATGTGTTTTAAATAATATGATAGTCCCAGTATTAGCCAAGTTATTAAGAAAATACTAAATGTCTACGGATGCACGACCACACAGACTGTTGTTCCTGCTTGTTTTTCATAATGTTAGTGGGGACACCGGCTTAGAAGGGAGGCATTGAGGTAAATTCAAATTCGCTTGGGTAACAAGAGTATAGGAGAAAAGGGGAGCGGTAGGAAAATTGTTACCAAAAACTAACATCGTTTTGTATTGGCATAACTAAAGCAGACTGGCCAATCGACTACCAGACGCAGAGTATGTTTGGAATTATTTTTGTTTTTCAAAAACTGCATTTGAATTCTGGTAGTCACAAGCTTTCGATTGGCCAGTGCTACTAAATATTAGCAAAAAGCTTTCACTATTCATTGCCAGTTGAACAATATTTTTCATTCAGATACGCTGAGAACAGCTGTGATAAATTTAAAAGTAAATTAAATAACTAAATAAGTATTTCACAGTCTGGACGGAACAGAAGAAACTGAGGCCATTTCTTAACAAGTCAGCGTCATTTGTTTATATTTCTTGATTTGTGAGGTTTTGTTTCCTGTTGCCAGCTGGTAACAGGAAACCTGAGGAGTGACGATAACGCCAAGAAGTCTCCGAAAATTCATGTATGCTGTCAAGAGATAACAGCAGGAGCTTGGGCGTGTGATGTGATATCGATATTTCTGCAACTACACACATCTTATCATCCAACAAGAAACCCCAGGTGATATATTAAGGACCTGGGTATATCTGACAGTTTCGTTTTAAATAAACACTGGTATTTCAAATCATACCCAGGAAGTTGATGGGGTATGATGATAATACAGCCCCTCATACACAGTGACTCTCCCTCTTAGATGAATAAAGTGTAAGCTGTGAACATTCCAACAGGAAAGACAGATATTAACTTTATAGTTATTGGGCAGATTGTCCACACATTTTTAGTTAATCTTTTCTGTAAACTATCTTGTCCTCATTTTCAAAGACCTGTCCAAAAGATATGACTGGACAGGCAAAATAAATTGTACAAAAAATTATCAAATTTAAAGAAAAACTTACCCACAGGTTTTATTCACTTCCTCATAGAAACTTAAAGTGTTTTTGTGTTGTGTACCATCATTTCCTTTCTCCCCTAGACACTAGGTACATCATACACCAGACACTAGAGCCAAAATAGTGACCGTGTGAGATCTAGGGAGGTAGCGTTAGGTTCCCTGCACATAATTCATCATCATCATTTATAGAGTCAGGGGCCTACATGTGCTTGACCTCACACGGTTAATACATACACGGATTTCATTCTTTTAGGATACCATCATAACCTCCCCAGCAAAATCTAACTTTGCTACATAAATTGGTAGGCTTGTCCGGGCATTTGAATTTCTCTTTGTACTACATACATTGGGGTCTGGGTCTTAGCATAAACAACATTCTATTGTCCCAGGGAATCCCCATAATCATTATTGCCCAAGATTTGGGAATTCAAGAAACTGTCAGAACCCAGATTTAATTAGATAAATTTATACTTATTTAGAAACGTTGTTAGAACATTTTGTATTGATCAGAATGGCAGATCTGGCCAAGTTTCGATCTGCGGCTGTTCAGACTGCCAAAGAAATGAATATGGAGGGTCAAATCTTAATTGACTATGTCACCTCAGAATGTGATAAATTTATTACTAGGGAAGAACATAGGTTAGCTGAGGAAAGAAAAATGCAATTAGAAGATGCTAGGGAGACTAAGAAATTAGAGGCTGATAGGGAGACTGAGATTAAGAGGCTGCAGTTGGAGGAGAAGAAACTTGAGGCTGAGGCTGAGGCAAAGAAACTTGAGGCTGAGGCAAAGAAACTTGAGGCTGAGGCAAAGAAACTTGAGGCTGAGAAGGAGGAAAAACATCTACAGAGGGAGGCGGAACGAGAGAAAGAAGAAAGGAGATTGGAGGCGGAATGAAAGAAAGAAGAAAGGAGATTGGAGGCAGAAAGGGAAGATAAAAGATTACAAAGAGAACATGAGATACGACTCAGGGAGTTAGAGCAAAAAGGCCATGCTCCTGAAAATGGAACTAGCCCCTCCACTTCCTACTCAGCTGCAAGCCAGGGGGCCTCCTCATCAGCCATGGGGTTCCATTTAGATTACTTTGTGGAAAAGGATGATGACATTGAGTCGTATTTAAGCAGATACGAAATATTAGCCACTACTTATGGGTTAGAAAGAGAAAAATGGGGTGTAAAGTTGTCTCAGGGTCTTCGGGGAACAGCTTATGAAGTGTTTTCCAAAATGAGCAGGGATGACCAAGACAACTATGACATGTTGAAGCAGGCTCTTCTGTTAAGATACGAAAAGAACGGAGAGTTTTATAGAAAGAAATTTAGGAATGTGTAGCAAAATATGCGAGAATAAACGCTCAATTCAGTACGATTTAGGCATAAAACGATAATAAATACATTAGCCCTCATGTGTCTGACGGTTGTCATCTTCGAAGCCAGCACCGCTGCTTTTTGCACAGTGCTAAGCCTATAGAACGATTTCACGAAAAAAAAAAGTCTGACACGCTTTAGTTTCGTTTTCGACAAACACTACTAATAGTTAACCTTTGCCCAATCTGCTGATTACACTTTGTAAGTCTAGCCTTACAATTAACTATTGGCGGAAGTATACCCCAATATAGCTATCTGAAGTAACACTTTCTGTCAACTTTGTAGCAAAATCCGTAGTAATCCTTACATTTTTTGGTAATATTACACGATACCATGCTAACTAGTAACGCAAAATCTTAAACCCGCCCCGTCTAACCCCGCTTCGATGACACAGTCTGCAACGCATATATTCACACTGCGAAAAAGCCAGCAAGGCCAAACCACGCAGACAGTTTATTTCCTTCTAGGGTAGCATTTCTGATGTAACTAAAACTGTAGTTATTTGAAAAATACATGCTCGCAAGTTGAAAGAGAGGAAGATGGCGGACTTGTGTAAAATTTTATTTGACGATGGACGATGACATAAATTGGAAATTTTAAACCATTATGAAGTTCCCCATAAGAATTATATGGTAGTGTGACGTGGAGTTGACTGAGTAAGAATGTACTTTAAAATATATGATATTTCTAGTATTAGAGAAGTTATTGAAGAAATACTAATATCTAGGAACGCACGACCAGACACACTGGCGTTCCTGCTCATGTTTTTTCGGTAACGTTAGGGGGACGCGAGCTGGAAAAAGAGGCAGGGAGGTACATTCAAATTCGCTTAGGGTGAACAGAGTATGAATGGGAAAGGGGAACGGTAGGAGAAATGTAATCCTAAACGTGATATCTTTTGTATTGGGCATGACTAAAGCAGACTGGCCAATCCACCACCAGTTATTCAAAATTATTTTGGGTTTTTCATTCAAACTGCATTTGAATTCAAGTAGTAGAACGTTACGATTGGCTAGGCTGGTAGATATTAGCAAAAGGCTTTGATTATTCATTGCCAGTTGAACTAATATTTTTATACAGATACGCTGAAAAACAGCTGTGTTAATTATAAACTTAAATAAAGAATCAAGTCACAGTCTGTACGATTCGGAGGAAGCTGAGGCAATTTCTTCACTAAATCAGCGTCATTTGTTTATATATTTCTTGATTATGGTAAGGATATTTTATGAAATTTACTATGTTTGGTCCAACTACAAAAGTTAGATACTGCTTTTGGGGAAAAAGTGAAGGACATGTCGGAAGCAGACATTGTTGAGTCCACACATTAAACGGTATCTGACTGATGTATGTTGTTATGATTATGTTGACATATTATTGTATTAAAATAGATTAGTAAAGCCTCTGTGTTCAATGAACACTGTTTACATGCCTGAAGCAAATGTAAGTGTAAAGAAAAGAAGAGAAGATCATATCACAGGAAATGTGGTTACTCCACATTATTGTATGGAGGAAAAGTATGTGAACGTACAGTGGTGTATCTACTATAAGGACTTGAGGTGTGGTCACAATCAGGTGGGAGTCCTGTACGATTCGGGGCTAGTGCATTTGTAAGGCACGCGAGGCTGACCCCATACCCACGTAGGAAATTAAGTGTTGGAATAAATGATCAGAGATAAAAGGCCAGGGTGTCCTTTTGTTGCAGAGGGTCTATGTTCCTGTTGCCGGCTGGTGACAGGAAACCTGCTGAGTGCTTATAAACGCCAACCAATCTCCAACCAGACTTATATGCTGTTGAATATCCAGTAGGAGCTTTGGCGATTGTTGAGCTTGAAATGTCTGCAACTACCCATCGTATTATCTTACAACAAGGACTCTCAGGTGAAGAGTAAAACCTCTGGGGCATCTCTGACATTTTCTTGTGTTTCAAAATATTACACAGGAATTTTATGGGGGTATGAGGAACTACAGCCCTCATATACAGTGACTCTCCCGTTATATAAATACAGTGGTGAGACCTAGGGAGGTAGCTGTAGGTTCTCTGCACATAATTCATCATCATTATTTATAGAGTCAGAGGCCTACTTTTGCTTGACCTCACACGGTTATAGCAGACACCTTTTCATTCTTTTAGGATACCATCATAACCTCCCCAGCAAAATCAACTTTGCTACAGAATGCCAGGCTACTGTCGGGTGAGACCTATCACCAGTTTTCCGCCCGGTTGGAGACGTATATGGAGAAATGGGCTTCTTTGGGGGAAAACCCAAGATCTCAAAGAGATGATACTCATAGAACAGATGAGAGAGTCCATGGCTCCAGACATGAGAAAATTTCTCATGGAACAGGGCGCGGAGAGACTGGGTGAGATCATAAATGTCACTGAGAGGTATCAGGCAGCCCAGGCAGAGGTAGCTGGTATTAAGAAAAAACCAGTAGATCAGTATAAGGCTCCTCAAAACCATAATAAATATGACAACAGAAGTACCGTAAGCAGAACTTTGATAGGCCTCGAAATGATTTTAAAAATAAAACCTCACATTTCAATGACAGAAGGAATGATGAAAGAAAACCTTTTAACCAAGGAAAGAGGTGGTGTACACATTGTAGGAAGGACAACCATAACACCGAATCCTGTAAAAGTAAACCTTCTGGATGTGCTGCTATGAGAAGGGGGAACCAGGAAGTAAAGGACAAACCTGCTGGACAGCAGGAACCTTATCACCCCCCAGTTTGTGAGGATGTTGTATGTAATGATGTCACCATAAGGTGTCTCTATGATACAGGTCTAGATTTTGATGCTGTCGTGAGCACGCACTTGGTGAACCCAGATCAGTATACCACAGAAACAGTGGAGATACAAGGGGCGACCAAGGACCTACCACTCATGAAACTTCCCATTGCAAGGATAACAGTGAAAACTCGCTATGTGGAAGGGATAATCAGAGCAGCAGTGATAGACGCACCCATCTACCCTTTGATATTGGGGTGTCGTTATGTCTACTTGGGAAATCCCAAGAGACCTGAGGTCTTGGCAGCAGTCCAGACCCGATCACAATCCAGAAAGGAAGAAGATGAACCTATAAATACTCATCCAGAGGAGATGAGGAAGGCACAGGCTGAAGATAGGTCACTGAAGCCGTGCTATAAGAAACTCCCAAAGAGCCATACTCCTCCTAATAAAGGAGAATTCTATATGAAGAATAAATTGTTATATAGGAAGGCCGGCACTGGGTCAGCTGGTCACGGACAGCTGGTCCTTCCCAGTTCATATAGGGAAAAGGTAATGGAGTTAGGTCATGCTATCCCCTTCAGTGGTCACATGGGGATTAGCGCAACAGGACAGCG
This sequence comes from Oreohelix idahoensis, assembly GCA_024509875.1. Classification (NCBI taxonomy): domain Eukaryota; kingdom Metazoa; phylum Mollusca; class Gastropoda; order Stylommatophora; family Oreohelicidae; genus Oreohelix; species Oreohelix idahoensis. The sequence goes on from JAMPIV010002921.1 coordinate 389,855, forward strand.
CATAGCTTGTCATTATTTCTGGCCAGGGATAACGGAAGACATAAAGAGATATGTTAAATCCTGTCCCGAATGCCAGAGAGTAGCTCCAAAGCATTGGACTGCTCCAGCAACTCTAGGGGAAATGCCCATAGTGGGAACCCCTTTTGAGAGAGTTGCAGTGGATATTGTGGGACCTCTCACTCGGACCAAGAGGAGGAACAGTTACATCCTTACTCTGGTAGACACTTGTTCTATGTGGGGAGAGGCGGTAGCCCTGTCATCAATCGATTCGAAACATGTGGCAGAGGCATTACTTACGATATTCACAAGGTTAGGATTCCCGCATCAAATCTTGACTGATAATGGCTCTCAGATCAAGGGGAAACTAACAGAAGAGGTTTTCAGGTTGTTCCAAGCCAAGCACTTTCATTGTAGTCCGTATCACCCCCAAGGGAACGGCCAGGTAGAGAGGTTCAATGGGACTCTCATTTCTACCCTGAGAAAGCTGGCACATGAGAAACCTGATACGTGGGACCACTACTTGCCCGCCGCGTTGTTTGCGTACCGTGAAGAACCACATAATTCAACCGGAATGGCACCTGCAACTCTGTTATTTGGGAGGCCAATAAAAGGTCTGTTGGAAGCTTTGTTAAGGACCTGGACAGATGAGAAGGCAGAGGAGGCTGTTACCTCATCATATCAATATGTGAACGAACTGACCACTCGTCTAAAAACTAGTTGGAAACTGGCAAATGATAATTTGAGACAAGGCAGGAAAAAGCATGCTGCTTATTATAATAAGAAAGCTAAGGATAGGGAACTTGCTGTAGGGGAGAAGGTACTTCTTCTATTGCCTGGCAGCAACAATAAACTTCAGATCGGATGGCAAGGGCCATATACAGTTTTGGAAAAGGTATCCAGAACAAATTATAAGATAGACAAAAAGGGAAAGGAAAAAGTCTATCATGTGAACCTTTTGAAGAAATATCTGGACAGACAAATCCAGGAAGGAACGCACCTATTGGCATTGTCTATCGCAACAGAAATGTAAAATGTCCCTCTTC
>JAMPIV010002922.1:0-106084 GCA_024509875.1 Oreohelix idahoensis
AAAAAATGATTAAAAATAAAACAAAAAAAAAAATTAATAACGACAAGTAGAAGACAGGAAAGAATTAAAAATAAACCTCATAAATTAAGAATAATACAGAAAAAAGTAAGATACCACAAAAAATTAAATAAAATATCAATAACTGACTAAAATAAAATACTCAAATTATCTACTTTTTATAATATGAAAAAAGAAAAAAGTAAATGAAGAGAAAATAAATAAGACAATAAGTCACTAAAATTGAAAAAATTAAGAAAAAAAAAAAAGTAATAAGACATTGAACAAATAATATTGTTGATAATTGAAAAAAAAGATTAGGAAACATAGGAGTATTAATGAATTTAAATTTATTAAAAACTATAGAACATCTATAAACACAAAGTTTAAATCGAGTTTTAGACGATGATACATAAAAATGGTAAAAGATATAGTTTGATAAAAAACCTGTAAAATTAGAGTAACTAAATCTTTAAACAAAAAATAAATATAAAAAAGATAACTCTAAAATTAAAAGAAGGTAAAAAAAATATAGATATTAACAAAAAAGAAAAATATGACGAACTGAAAAATAAAGATTTAAAGTATTGAGACTCATGATTATGAAAAGATATTTATAAACAAAATTAATAAATAATTAAGAAATACAAATACGAAGAAAAAATAAAAAAACCACAATAAAAATGTAAAAAAATATGGACTTAACTAAGAATGAATGGAAACTTAGGGAAGTAAAGGAAATAAATTAAAAAAATGGTATAAATAAATTAGATAATGAAGAGAAAAGAAAGTAACACACTAAGAAGTATAAAATTTAAAAAATAACGAAAAGTATAAAATAACTATCAAAAAATAACGTAAATTAAAAAAAAAAAATGTTTAAGAAAGATAAGAAGCTAAAGCCTACACTGGGAAGTTTGTTCAAAAGATATGATAGGAAGTAAAAAAGGAAGATAGGGAAAGGTGAGAAACTAAAGTTTTTAGGGTTTAGTAGTTAAGTAATTATGTAATTGAGTTTTAAAATACAATATACTATACAAAAGAAAGGTAAACGAATTTAATAAAATAAAATATAAACCATGTAAGACAAATATATAACAGAACATTATAAAACGAATTGAAAAGCAAATCAATTAAATTTATGTTAGAAGAGTTAACAGGAATATTAACACTGTAGAAATGAAATAAATTAATAATGAAAGATTTCCAATAAACTACATTAAACAACAAAATTCAATAAAAATTAACAAAAATACTAATAAAAAAAAGAGTAATAGAATATAAAAAAAAAGTATTTAAACTAAGACGTAATAATAAAATAGAAAAAATAAGAAAAAACTAAATTGAATATATTAAAACAAAAAAATAAAATAATATAAAAAAAAATACTAACACAATGACCATTAATAAAGTAAAAAACAATATTAGTGGTAAGACAACTTGTGAAGGTAAAAAATAACTAATGAAATGTAAATGAAGTAAAATAACAGACAAAAACAGAAAAATAAAAATAAAAATAAAACCGATAAAACCCAATAGAAAACACTTCTTTACTTTGTTGTTTTGTTGTTATATGATCAGGTGGCTCCATCAGACTTTTTTCTATTCCCAAATCTTAAAAAAAACAGCTAAAAGGAAATCATTTTGACAGCGATGAAGAGGTTATACTGGCATGTGATGACTGGTTTAGTTTTTGAAAAAATAGGGTGTTCTACTCCCAAGGTCTTTTCAAGGTCAAGCAGAGATTGCAGAAGTGTGGTCAATTCAGACGGTGGCTATATTGAAAAAGGAAATAAAAACACTATACAAAATTTCAGCTCTCTGTGACATGTCCTTCATGTTCAGGCCTAAGACTTATGTCAATCCCTTTGTATTTACTCCCAGGAACATTATAGAGCAGTGCTCAGAATGACAAAGACAGTTGTACATTAATTTCGTTGATTTTGAAAAGGCTTTTGACAGTATACATAGGGACAGTTTATGGAAAATACTGAGGGCTTATGGAATTCCAAGTTGCATAGTGTCAATCATAAAAAGCCTCTATGCCAACTTTACGTGTAGTGTTGGGCAGAGCAACCTAACCTTCGAGGTGAAGACAGGAGTACGACAGGGATGCCCTTATCAACCACTCTATTTTTAACAGTCATAGACTGGGTGATGCGCCAGACAACAGAGGGCAGTCCATGAGGAATAAGATGGACTACATTTTCTACATTGGAAGATCTGGAATATGCAGATGACATTGCACTACTAGCACATTCACATCAACACATCCAGGAAAAAACGGATAAACTTAATAAGTTTAGCCAGCAGGTGGGCTTGAACATCAATTAAAAGAAGTCAGAGGTCATGACGCTCAATGTGAGCAACCCTGAGCCCATATCAGTAAGGAATCAGCAACTGGTACAGACAGACACCTTCACATACCTAGGATGCATTGTAACACCAGACGGCGGGGCAGGCAAAGACAAGCAATATAAGAATAAAGAAAACAACAGAATGAATAAACAAAGCAAGAGCAAGGAGCAACCTTTTTTAGCCTAAACATCTGGAGTCCTCTAGCCTAAAATCCCTCCAATACAGCATAAAAATTAAGATTATATCAGAGCTGTGTGCTTTCTGTGCTTCTCTATGGTGCGGAATGCTGGAGAGTTACAGAGAAGGAAATATCGAAATTGTCCTCTTTTCACACAACATGCCTAAGAAAAATTCACCGAATCTTTTGGCCGAATACCATCACCAACTAAGATCTGCTTACTCGGAGCAAGGAAGAGGACATGCACACCATCATAGCTGGCAGACGCTGGAGCTGGGTTGGCCATGTCCTCAGAAGAGACCCCGATTCCATCACAAGAACAGCTATGCTTTGGACCCCTGAAAGAAAACGAAAGAGAGGCCGACCAAAAACAACTTGGCGAGGACTGTAGAGGCTGAGATGCAAAGAATGAACCAGAGTTGGAGCACTGAATGAAGGATGGCCACCGACCGAGCAAAGTGGAATTTGTTGTTGCCCTACAAGACGCCACTAGGCGTGATGGCCACTGACTGCCTTGACGGTCGGCGGCTAAGGATCAAAGAAGAAGGAAACGTCTGTCTTTGTTTATTGTTTTATATTCTAGTGTTTTTTGCTCTCTTTCTTTCTGCCAATAAAAATTCAACGTCATCTGTCATCCAAATTTGATTTTTATCAAACTTTTTTTAATGTAAATGTGTATTTACTGGATGTATGCTTGCTTTGAAACATTCATATTTTGTGATTACTTTTTATTCAGGGTCTTTTTTCTTCTGTATTGTTCCATACTTATTTTTTGACATCAAGAAGATATTGTTTTAAATATCTGGTTGTTTCGGTGCTGATCTTTATATCTGGGTTCCTCTTTTCTTCTGTTTCTTGTTCTTTTCAGCTTTATATTACTTTGATGATGACCAGGTTATGATTTGAATTTATGTCAGCGCCAGTATGTGTCTTTGTGCTTGTGACACTGTTCTTAAATCAATGTTTGATCATGATAAAGTCAATTTGATTTCTTGTTATATCTCCTGGGCTTTTCCATGTGTATAGTTTCCTAGGGTGGTGTTCAAAAAAGATGTTACATGTAGCCAGCTGGTTTTCTTCACAGAACTGATGTCTATCTCCTCTATCATTTCTTTCCTCCAATCCATGCGATTCTTGTTTTCTTGTATTTTCCCTTTCCCTATTTTTATATTCATATCACCCAATTTTCTTGTATTTTTTCATATTTTTAAATTCATATCACCCATTACTATCAACACATCTGTAGATTTGACTGGTTTAAGTGTGTGTTGTAGCTCTTCATAGTATTCCTCTATTTCTTCTTCGTTGTATTCTTTAGTTTGGTGCATAAGTTTGTTAACATTGATATGTCAAATGGCTTCGCTCTCCTTTTCAGTGACATCATTCCTGACATTGTGTGTCCAGTATCTACATACAAATTTTTTCTAATTCCTTCTTTATTAAACATTCCTTACTCCTCTTCAATGTTTTTCTCTTCCTGGGTGTATAAGCATGTATTAGTCTCTTTTTATGTAGTCTGTATCTAATAAATCTTGCCCTCTGCAACTTCCTAAGTTTATCAAGCTTCATATTTCATGCCTCTAAAATTAGATTATCTAGCTTTTCTCCTTCGTTTAAAGTTCTGACATTCCATTTTCCTATTATTAGGCTCCTCCTACTAGTTTGTAGGTGGTCTTTCTCAGAATGCTTCCTTTCAACAGAATTTGGGAACACTCGTCATTACTGACTTCCTTACTCATTAGATGAGTTGCTTCTTCCCTGTTGTTTTGTACAGTAGATTCCTCCCCAGGGGACCAAGAGTTCTCTACATATCTTTTTGTTGTGATTTCATTACATTCTTTAGGACGTATGCAGTACGTCTCCAGTCTCTTCCACAGTGGCTAGCCGTTTTCTTTCCCTAAGCCCGACACGCCTCTAGTGCGCCACCCACCTTCGCTTTGTGAGCTGTTGATCGTTTTAGATTCCTCCGCCTCACTCACCGTTTCCCCCCACCCCCCCCCTCGGGCTTTTGTGTACTAGGGATGGACATTCCCTTGAGTATGATTACTCGTACCTCACTCATACAGTTTAGCCAGTCAACTAAATCTGTTGCCTTGGATGTGGCCACACAAGCAGTATTCGTGGAGACACACATGAGCTGGATAAAGAGAAGGGAACTAAATAGGATCCTGACTATCCATTGAGGACGTAACTGTCACTCACCGTGAGGTAATAGCCCTCTCTCTTTACCCTACATCAGTAAACTACTCCACCATTAATACTTCTTCATCATCATGACTAGTCATGAGACTCATTTGTCTTGTATTATTGCCTATGTTGTACACTTTGAGACAACAAAAACTATAATAATTAGCAAATCGGGTGATAAGCCAAACGTTAAAGATAAGAATAAAAAGGAAGAATCCTGGAACAAGTCAAGAGTTTCTCATTATCAACTTTGTTATATAATAACAGAAGATGGTAGCTACGAAACACTCCTTTTGGTGAGGTGTGCCCGTTCAACCTAGACGCTGGTTCTGTCAGTTATATTAGGGCGCATGTTCAGGTATTAAAGACCTTGCGGTCAGGAATTGGTATGATCTAAATAGGAACGGCCAGAGCTACATTCAACAACATGAGACACATACTAATATCTAAACAACTAACTCATATATTCAAACTGAGAATTAATCAAATGCTATACCAATATATTCTTCATTATGTATAGAGTTGTTGTGACAACACGGCTCGTTTGCTTTTTCGTAAAATTTGCTCTCATTGCCTTTTTTATCTATTAGTAATTATTTCAGCATATTTAAATATTTCAAGCACATAATTTTTTTCCCGGTGTTTTTTTTTCGTGCCTATACTCTACTCAGAATTGTTACGTTTTTTTCTTACTATCTTTGTTCACGTTTCATGACAGGGCTTGACAATCACCCCATCACTGAGAGATTAAATTGAATCACTAAAACGTGATGATACCAGCTTGACTCCAGATAAATACGAGCATGAAATGTTTGTTCAAGATTGCATAATCACATTCAGATCCCAACAGTAGATTTTACTGTTTGGGGATAGATGATTATAGATATAAACGCAATTGTGGAAGACATTTTGAAGAGGGAGCTTGAAGTGTGATATAAGTAAACTTTGACAACAACACTGTACGGACATCACAATTCCATATATGGAAAGTGGCTGTTTAAATTCTCAAACATATGAGTCACGCAGGAAATTCCATAAGCACTACTCTATCATACTAAGAACTGTGAATGCCATTGGTTTGGCAATTCGAGTTGTCATATACAATCGCTCTGATTGGGAGTTGCCAAGTAGCAAGACAACAAGTGTGCGTCGGTGAAGTCTGAAATATAATATAATGTAGAACATTTTTTGGACATACGAGACTGCATTCCTGAAATCGCCAAGTAGACAGCTCAGACTGAAGCCAAGAGAGAATAGAAGTTTAAGATTCTGACTTTAAACGGAATTAAAAATAGAACCTGACTTAGAGGAACACTTCTGAACACTACGGCAAAGAAACCCTAAGAAGTTATTCATACAGAAACCGGACTTATACAGGACTTACAAAGTCACATAAGGAATTTTAATAGAACTAAATACCCCGACGTGTGTTCTAGGCAACTATATCAAGTTGCCAAGACTATTTACCCGAGCAAGAAGTCTAAGATTTCTCAATTATTGAGGTGAGTTGTAACATAATTTCTTTTTATATTTTGAAATTTGACATGTTTATACTTGCTACAATGCTAGTGGTGTTAAAGATTCATACTAGGCTATCAACCTCAGCATGTGAAAAGGATACATTTATGAACCACCACAGCAAGCGCTGGTGTATGCTTCATACTAGTTCTCATGGAAGAACCAAAAGCAGAGGTAACCCCAACTCCAAATGGAGCAGGGAGTGAGTAATGGTTACATCAACATGTGCATAGTTGTATTCTATCATTTTGTAAATGTAAGTAAACTTAATATGTTCCTTCAGGCACTGCCGCTGTCCAGTCACAAATTTTTCCTTAAATTAATTGACATACTAGTGATTTTTCATCACATGCCCTGAAATGATACGATGTACGCTCATGTAGAGTAAAAAATGAGAGAAAACAAAGGGATAACAGACAGCGGGAAAAGCGCCCGATTAACATCAGGAAAATAAAGATTTAGCAGTGGGATTTGTTCTTTTATTCCCTCTAAAGTTTGTGGTACCAGTACGAGGCGACCTGACTATTTGTCATACGACCCAAAGAGATCATTTTTACTGCACTACCATCCTGTGGCTCAAAGCTTTTAGTAGTGACACTTGAAACCTACATTCCACGGGTTGTGAAAATTCTTGCCGTGACCAGGTGCGGTTCCTTCTTGACTGATCTGGAAACGTGCCCTCACCACAGAGACGAAATCTAAGGAACCAGCAGCATTGGCACTTTAGCAAGTCCCATTTTTAGCCATCCAAAAAAAGAACGTTTTTTGTCTAAAATTAAGCTTACGAAAGCCGATAGACTTATTTTTATAATCAACAGTAATCATTTTTTAATGCATAAGTGTTCCTCATTTACACTCTGTACAGATAAAACTAAATTATTAAACAATAAATAAAATGACAGGAGAGTTGGTAAACTTAAACTAAAAATGGGTACTTTAATTATTGATGAATGATGAGGCTTCCATGTGTCTTCCTTAGCAAACATTTCATTCGGAGTCATAAGTTTTTAATTTCCTTTAATTTCTTTTTAATATCTTGTATATCATGGATATGCTCCGCATAGTTCTTGAAGGTTTCTGAGGAGACAAAGAAAGAACAAGACAATTGTTCCCTCAAGCATGTCGTTCAAGGCGACCTAAAATGGGGCTGGAAAAACTGACCATGTCAAACAAATTGCTGCAGAAAACGATCACCACAACAGCATGTGAATCCTTGGTGCTGGCTTCTCACAAAGGGATCAAATGCTGGTGGCTGCATGTGGAGCAAAAATGAAATTGATGATGATATTGTCGCAGGCTTGCCTGCGAGGCTGCCGGTCAACTTGTAGCAAGTACAAGCCATGTAATAACGTCAGGTTATTTGCTGCAAATCAGTCATGTCACAAATGAATAGCAGTAACAAAAAGAACTATTGTTTTTAAAAAAAACCAATCCAAAAAATTCTGAAACTTTTTAGAAATTTGAAAATGTCAGATTCTGACAGACTTCAGATCTGAATTAAAACTGTTGTCACAATCTTTGCTATAAAACTTCTCATCTGAAAGGCTTATTTTCTCTATATGTTCTCTTTTGGTGTGTCTTCAGGTTTAGCAGGTTAGTAGCCTGAATGAGACTAACATTAAGCATATATGGTTTTATCCTCCAGTATGTATTGCACTCATGTCTTCAGGTGCATAGTAAAGTGAAATAAATCCTCCACTACCAACATTATAGTTGTATAAGGCGACTAACTTAAGCCTGTGCATGAGGCTGGTAACCTCATCATGTAAAACAAATTGTCACAGAAACCACTGCTGCAAGAGCGTGTGATGGCTAAGTACAGGCTTCCTGCAGGGGGACCAGCTGCAGTGCTAGCTACATGCTCTAAAGGGAGCACACAGATAAATGATGATGATTTATTAGAATGAATGGGTATGATAAAAAAATGAAAAAAGGTGATTCGTCTTACGAGGACAAAAGACAAAGAAAATAGCCAACATTGCAGCCACAAGGCCTTCGTCAGGGAAAGGAATCTCCCTTTAGAGCATGTAGCCACCACTGCAGCTGGTCCCCCTGCAGGTAGCCTGTACTTAGCCATCACATGCTATTACACCTGTGGTTTATGCAGCTATTTGTTTTAACTGATGAGGTTACCAGCCCCCATGTACAGGCTTATATTAGTCGCCTTATACAACTATAATGTTGGTAGTGGAGGATTTATTTCACTTTACAATGCACCTGAAGACATGAACGCAATACATACTGGAGGAGAAAACCATATATGCTTAATGTTAGTCTATTTCAGGCGACTCTGCTAAACCTGAAGATACACCAAAGAGAACATATAGAGATAATAACTGATTTATTAGACATACCTTATGTTACGAGAGGATTTATGATATTAGTCATTATTGTAGTGTGCTCTGTTAAAAGTTGCACATTTTGTGTTTTGAAATGCTAATAATATAAATTATGTTTTCGCGCTTCATGGTAGTGAACGCGCAGTGTACAAGTTGCTTAGTTTTAGGATGACGTGTCGCGTTGATAAGCTAGCACGTGACGACATTGTATTTGGACCCTTTTTATGTTGACCGTGGTCCTAGACGGACGCGATGTTTGGAAGACTCCCGTGATAATGATATTGATGTAAAGGATTTATGTATTATATGGCACCAGGGTTTGCCTATTGGATATGGATACTAGTAACATCTCATTTTTGATGAAGTGGAATATTCTTCAGATCGGATATAATGTACAGGGAGCAATTTAGATTAAGAAGTATCCAAAATAATATTGATCGCTTAACTCTAGCCATTCGCTACCGGATTGCCGATCCACGGAATCACGTGTAAATGGCCTGACGTTATGACGACTTACTGATGTAAACTCAAGAGACGGATTGTTTGATTTATTTGATGATTATCAATGTCTTGTTGGATTCATGCTGAATAAATGTACTATGTGGACTCTTACCACAGCGGCCTTTTTCAATTGAATGCTACTGAAGTGTTTTTACCAGTTTGGCTAACCATTCGCCATTACAACCAAAGCACGATGCGCTCTAAACATAGAGACTTAATTTTAAACAGAGAACCTAAATAGTAGATGACCAGAGCTAACGAACATTTACTAAGAAAACAATAAAGCAGGAATTATGTCAAAACGACGTTGCCGCACGAACTGAAGTCACCAGCTAGAAAAGTGCAGTAACAGACAAGTGGCGGCCATCGCGGGGAACGAAAATTGTTTCTTATTCCTGCCTAAATGAGATCAAATTTAATTCAAAAAGGACAAAAAGTTTGAATTGCAAAGAAATGTTTACGATTGTAGAAGCTCACGTGACTTGTAAATTATGACGCTGTACGCATAACTCAAGGGCAACACAACGTCAGCAATCTGTGTGCAAGATGAAAGTCAAAAGTCAAGACCGTTTGAAATCTTGTCGAACGTCAACTCAAGAGCTATAAATGGATCCAGAAGAGAACCAGTACTTTCAAACATTCAATACTAGCTTCAAGAAACACCTATCATTACCGTTGGTGCATGCCAGCACTGTTCGGGGGAAATTTTCTAACTCAAAAAGCTAAGTACCCGTTTGTGGTTTGGTAAAGCAATTGTGGTCCTATTTTCTTTAGTAGGCATATCTGGCTCATGTATTTTACATGTATTTATATTACATTTGTATGTTTGTGTTATATGTTTAAGCGGCTTGGTTGGCGGGAATCAGAACTGATGTTACGTCGCTTCGGCTGACCGCAACAGTTCTGATCGTTCCTAGGGATCATTGAATATTTGCAATTTGATACAAGAAATCCCCAAATAAATTACCTGGGAACTATCTGCTTGTAATCGCAAAAATTCAATATTAGGTGTTAGTTGTAGAGTGATGTGATATCTGGTGTATTTTTCTGTACTAAGTTTCAGTTTTATTCATTCTTCATCGTTGTTTGTAAGCTATTACGTCCATTCTCAACCTTGCTATCGTTTATTTTATAATTATTACATATTTGTCAGTTATAGAGTCCTGTGACGTCACGGTTAATAGTGTACGTGCTTTGACCTAGATTTGGTTCAACCTTGACTCTACTTGAGTACTTCCGATTCTTATTTCGTTCATTTAATCATTTTTAAGTCTGCATTCGTCAATTGTGATGTGCTATTGTCTTGTAAAACTTTAGTTTATTGTTTCTTTTGTATTTCTTAATTAATAATTGATCTTGTAATGATAATAACTTAAATTAAGTATAGGAAAATAATAATATCAACACATTTTTGATTACTTTTGGAAAAAAAATATTTGACTGAATAATTGCAACAATTTGCACTAGTAGTCCAAGTCACTATTAGTTGTTCATCATGACTGGCATGATGGTATAATATATTGATAAATAACTATAAATTTATATCTTGCCTTGATTATATGAGGCATATTGAAGGGTACTTATTACACGGTTCAAGTAATAGTACTACGTTGTCCACTAAGCACATATAATTGATTGGTTGATTTATATTGTTGATTAATACATATTATTGATTAAATAAATAGATTATTAACTTCAAGATGGCTACATTAGAATCTTTCGTTAAAATTGGAAAAGATTTCGGTTACAAAGGACCAGAACTTAGGGATTATGCAGAGAAACAACTAGCTATTGCGAAACGAGAAGAAGAAGAACAAAAAGCTATTGCAAAATGAGAAGAAGAACAAAAAGCTAATGCGAAATGAGAAGAAGAAGAACGTGAGGCCAAATTAAAAGAACAAAAAAAAAAATTGCGAAACGAGAAGAAGAAGAACGTGAGGCCAAATTAAATGAACAAAAGGAAATTGCTAAACGAGAAGAAGAAGAGAGAAAATCTGCATTGAAACAAGAAGAAGATAGAAAAAGGGCAAGAGATGAAATTTTATGGATTGAAGAAGAAAATAAAAGGAAACAAGAAGAGATTATAAGGCAACAAGAAAAAGAATTGGCACTTATTCAGTGGGAAACAGCCAAATTAAAAGCACAAAGCACTACTACTAGCTATGGTGTTAATTCACAAGATATATCTTCATCTCACCAACACACAAGCTATTATAACTTTAAATTGCCACATTTTAAGCTTAACTTCGACGATTTAGCATCGTATCTGGCACGCTTTGAACAAGTATGTAAGACAAATAACTTGGAAAAATCTGCATGGGCATTAAAACTTCGAGAATTTTTAGACAGCGAGCCCTTAAATGCAACTGAGAATGTTGATCCAACTATAGCATGCGACTATGATGCTATAAAGACTTTGTTATTAAGACGCTTTCATTTAGATGAGGAGGGATGTAGACTAAAATTTTAAAAGCTTCTACCAGATTCAAATAAAGATTTATCAGGCTTCATTGCTAATATACGCAACACCTTTAATAGATGGGTGGAACTTGCAGGGGTGAATAAATCTTATGATAAATTAGTGGATTTGCTACTCAGAGATAAAGTGCTATCCTCTGTTAGTCCACCATTTTTTTCCTTCTTACAAGAACGCAAACCACCTACCATTGCTGTTTTAGAAGAAATAGCAATAAATTATTGTACTGCACATCCTAATGTCAGCATGGCTAATTCACAACTAAGAGAACCATTACCTGTGGCGTCCAACATGGCATATAATAGTTATGACAAATCAAGAACACACATCCTCAATAGGAATCATTTTAACAGAAGATATAATGATAATTATAATCATGGACAAAATCATTATAACAACTATAATAATTTTAACTGAGGGAGACAACAGTTCATAAATCCAATACCTCAGTTTAAACATAAAAATAATTTTCAACAAAAACCAAGTTGGAATAAACCTTTTAATGACGGTAAATAATAATGGTAACACTTGGCGTAATAATAATGACAATTTTAGACCTAGACATAAAAGTTGTAACAGTAGGGGCAATAACAATAATTATTCAGGTGTTCAAGACAGACAATGCTCCACCTCCAGAAATCAACAAAGATTTACACATAATACAGGGGCAGCATTGACCACCAATATACCTACATGTAGTAACAATAATGATATCCCAACACATTCATCTTCTGCATGTTATGTTGTTGATAATAACGTGGCAAATACTTGTCCACAATGCCATACTATTTCTCAGAAACCCAGTCAATCGACAATACAAGTTACACAACCTACTCCTGCTATATGTCTCACTGCAAACGATGGAACAGGGACATTGATTTTTAATAAAGGAATAGTAGATGGAAACATTGTTTCAGTGTTGAGGGACTCCAGATCAACTACCATTGGTATCCGTCAATCCTTAATACATCCTCGTTATGCTACTAAAGAGTTTGTACGCTGCATTACTTTCGGAGGGACTATTGAATATTATCCCACTGCAATTATAGATGTTAATACCCCATTTTTTTCAGGGAGAGTAAAAGTATGTCTGCTTCAAAATCCGGTGGCTGATTTGACAGTCGGACGTATCCATGGCAGTAAAGACTGTACATCGGAGGAGATCTCAGAATGGGAAAGACTGAACTTGTATATAGCCAATACAGTGACAACACGAGCTCAAGCTGATGAGTTAGAAAAGAAGGATACTGCAGTTACCCAGATAGTTGATAACATTGACAATGAACCTAGATCAGTGATTGATAGAGAGTCTTTTGCACTCAAGCAAAGAGAAGATAACTCTTTGAAGAAATTTTTTGCATTAGTGAACAAATCTGATATTTCTTTCAATAATAAAGTTAAACATTGGTTCGGGACCCAAAGACGCAGCAACAGAGAATGCAGTCAGCGACCCATAGCTTGACTGCTTGCGTCAGCGAACCAGAGCTGACCAAGACCCTACTCCACCTCCAAGTGGTGGTCCTGGAAACAGGCTGCATCACTGCAGTCTGGCTGAGAGAGTAGGGATCGAAGAGGGAAGGCAAACCCGGTCCCAAAAAATGCCGTGCTGAAGTCGGATGTGTCGGCCGAAAGGCGCAGATATCGCAGCTTCGCTGTAAACAGACATAATGCAACCAACGTCCTTTTCAGGACGAACAAGGAAGAAGAAAACATTGGTTCACTATCAACAATGATATTCTAATTAGAAATAGTATGGAACAGAATAAGTTAAAACAACAGGTCATGGTACCATCATCGTTAAGGACATACATACTATGACATGCACATGATTCCCAATGCGTGGGTCACATGGGCTACACTCGCACACGTTCACGAGTGTTGTCATCTTTTTTCTGGCCAGGAATATCACGAGACGTATCTTTGTATGTACGTTCCTGTGTTATTTGCCAGGAAGTTAAGTCTCGTGGAACATTCCATAATGCTCCCATTCAGGCCTGCGAGATTTCGGTTCGTCCTTTCGATAAGATGGCAATGCACATTATTGGTCCTATGTTACCAACTGCAAGAGGTCATAGGTACATATTAACATGCATCGACCTATGTACTCGATGGCCAGAGGCTATACCTCTTAAAAATATTACGACATCTGATATAGCTGATGCTTTGTTATTGATATTTTCCAGACTTGGCTTTCCAAAAAAATTACTGTCAGATCATGGACCTCAATTTGTGTCTGACACAATGAAGGAAGTAATGAAGACACTTAATATCTTTGGCTGATGCAGGTCGACTTGCCCAGAATCGTGATGCATTCAGAGCAGCTGTAATGGAGACAACGTTCTGGAAAGAATACATCACATGATGATGATGAATATAGGAAGAAGTCTCAGCAGTGTCTAACATCCAATGAGCAATGGTTCAGTTGAGAGGCTCAACCGCACCATTAAACAACTGTTACATAAAGTTACTGTAAACAATCCTCAAGATTGGGACAGAGCTATTCCAGCTGTCTTGTTCGCGTACCGAGAGATTCCGCATGAACAAACCGGTTTCTCTCCGTTATAGTTAGTGTTTGGTGCTCCACCAAGAGGTCCAATGGGACTTATTAAAGACTTACTACTTGACTCTGAGATGACTCAGGAAACACAGTCATCTTATGAATACATTATTAACTTACGTAAACAAATCATAGATGCTTGCCAAATGGCAACAGCTTCATCAGAGGCTGCGAAAGATAAAGCAAGACAATTCCAAAATAAAAATAGACGGTTACGCCAGTTATTTCCTGGTGACGAAGCTTTCGTGCTACTTCCACGAAAGGATAATAAATTGTTAATCGCTTGGAACGGTCCTTATATAAGGTAGTAGACAGAATTTCTGACGTCGACTACATATTAGACATAAAAGGTCAGAAAAAAATTTACCATATAAACATGTTGAAAGAGTTCTTTACTCGTCCACTACATCTACAGTCTATTTTTCACGATTTAGATGATAAATCAATTGGTTCTTGCCAATATTCTAGTCTTTCGGTGATTCAGGAAGAGGAATCATCATTTCCTGAGGTTAAAATGTCTTTTACGATATCGGCATTACAATCTTCCGAATCTTGGAGAGATGTGGCTATTTCATCTTCACTTACCTCACAGAAAAATAATTCTATTAGTAAACTTTTAGAGACTTACTCTGATGTGTTGACTGATATACCAGGTCGAACTTCAATAATCTCTCACATTATACTTAAGGACAGTACACCAATAAAACTTCGTCCTTACTCCGTTCCTATTCATTTTCAAGATAAAACATCAAGAACTTAAACAAATGTTAGAATTAGGAATAATAGAACATAGTAACTCCCCATTAGCTTCACCACTAGTTATTGTTAGAAAAAAGGACAATAATATACGTCTATGCGTAGATTACAGGAAACTTAATGCTCAAACTGTAGCAGACAGTGAACCTCACCCTTTAATTGACGATCTACTTACTCGTCTTTCGTCAGCTAAATATTTCACAAAAATTGACTTAACCAAGGGATATTGGCAGATTCCCTTAACTGAACAAGCTAAATATTACACTGCATTTTCGACTCCACAATGTCTCTACCAGTCGAATGTCATGCCTTTTGTGCTAATGAACGCTCCTGCAACGTTCATTCGCATGATGCGAAAAATTCTATCTTGCAGATCAGACATCATCACATATATTGATGACATTTGTCTATTCAGTTCTTCTTTTGATGAACATTTCATAGGTTTAAGTTCAGTATTAGATATTTTAAGAACTAATAACTTAACTGCCAGACCAAGTAAAATGCAAATAGGTTTCCATGAAATAACATTCCTAGGACATATCATAGGGGCTGGACAAATCCAAACTATTCCCCAAAATGTCTCAAAGATTTTAAAACTATCAGTTCCACAAACAAAGAAACTAGTTAGGAGCTTACTGGGTCTCGTCCAGTATTATAGTAGATTTATTCCCAACTTGTTGTCCATTACGGCTGACTTGTCTTCGTTATTGAAGAAAGATATGCCTACAAAAATTAAGTGGACAACTGACTGTGACACAACATTTAATAAAATTTTATCTTTTTTCTCCAGGCCACCTATTTTAAGATTACCAGATACTAAAAAAATGTTTATACTCTGTACAGATGCGAGCAGTTACGGATTAGGAGGTACCCTGTTACAAGAACATGACGGCGTACTTCACCCAACTCTATACATATCGAGAAAACTGAACGATGCCGAACGCAACTACTCCGTCATAGACAAGGAAATGTTAGGCATCGTATGGGCAATTCAGAAGTTAGAGAAGTTCTTACTTGGCGCACCGTTTGTCATTCAGACAGACCAGAAGGCAGTGGCTTCACTCAGAAAAGCCAACCACAAAAACGCCAAGTTGGCCCGTTTCTCCATATTGTTACAGCCGTTCGATTTCACAATTGAAGCCATTCCAGGACACGAAAATGTGGTGGCAGATACTTTGTCACGCAATCCTTTGTCACAAAACGAAGGAAAAGAAATAACTCAATGAACTCAAACTGTTTATATACTGAAACTTACTGAGCTTTATTCGAGAGACTACAAACTTACAACTGATAATGAACAAACACATCGAGTCTGTCACAAATGATGGAAAATTCGTGATAAAATTTCAAATTCAAAGAACTTAAAGAATCCTAGGTCAAATATATTAACAAAGAAACATTCTTCATACGTTCAAAATATTTCGTTTCAAATAATCACTTGACATTAGCGACCTCGTTTGAATGTTTACGGACTTTGGTTAGTGTCCTTACATAACTCAAGCGACTTCAAACATTCTTCATTCAAGGTACAAATTGAAAATAGGATCAAAATGACTTATAGAGTTACTTTCAACTACTTCCGTCGGAACTAAGAATCATTTATGACTGCATGAAGTGTTGTTGATAGAACATTACAAAATAAGGACAGCTTATTCGTTGGAATTGACATTACTTATTTCGAGATTTATTGTGATTAAATAAAATGATTAGAAAAGAATTTCTATACATACAGTATCACACAAATAGATAATATAATTACGTTAGTTAATTAACTGTTAGTTATTATATGCATTTATGAACTTACGTTAATATAATAATAACATATATATTTATAGGTATTCCATATTATAGATTCATTAGTTATATTTACTTAGATATTTTTCTTCTTTTGGAAACATTAATTCTATCCTAATCTATCAATTTACTAGTACTTTCTTTTCATACATTCATAATTTTTTCTTACTTTTCCTTACATTTCTTTAACTATTAAACCGTACTTTATTTCACTTAAGTATATTTATATTCTATAACATCCTTCACACACTACATTTAGTTAGTTCTATAGTTAATTAGTTTATATTACAATATTGATTACGACTTCATACTCTTATTAGTTAAGATAGAGTTTTAGTGTTGACATAATTATTTATCTGATAGTTGACACTCTGACAGTTGACATCTTTTATTTATTGGTTAACTTGACATAGTTTTGTAGTTGTTGACATGAACTCAATTTGACTACAACCTTCGACAATATTACGTGATACGTAGGTCGATAATCTTTTAAATTTTTACTTTTTATGAAGAAAAAAATCTATAGAATAGATTTTTTTACCCCGTCGGCCAGGGGAATGTTACGAGAGGATTTATGATATTAGTCATTATTGTAGTTGCTCTGTTAAAAGTTGCACATTTTGTGTTTTGAAATGCTAATAATATAAATTATGTTTTCGCGCTTCATGGTAGTGAATGTGCAGTGTACAAGTTGCTTAGTTTTAGGATGACGTGTCGCGTTGATAAGCTAGCACGTGACGACATTGTATTTGGACCCTTTTTATGTTGACCGTGGTCCTAGACGGACGCGATGTTTGGAAGACTCCTGTGATAATGATATTGATGTAAAGGATTTATGTATTATATGGCACCAGGGTCTGCCTATTGGATATGGATACTAGTAACGTCTCATTTTTGATGAAGTGGAATATTCTTCAGATCGGATATAATGTACAGGGAGCAATTTAGATTAAGAAGTATCCAAAATAATATTGATCGCTTAACTCTAGCCATTCGCTACCGGATTGCCGATCCACGGAATCACGTGTAAATGGCCTGACGTTATGACGACTTATTGATGTAAACTCAAGAGACGGATTGTTTGATTTATTTGATGATTATCAATGTCTTGTTGGATTCATGCTGAATAAATGTACTATGTGGACTCTTACCACAGCAGCCTTTTTCAATTGAATGCTACTGAAGTGTTTTTACCAGTTTGGCTCACCATTCGCCATTACAACCAAAGCATGATGCGCTCTAAACATAGAGACTTAATTTTAAACAGAGAACCTAAATAGTAGATGACCAGAGCTAATGAACATTTACTAAGAAAACAATAAAGCAGGAATTATGTCAAAACGACGTTGCCACACAAACTGAAGTCACCAGCTAGAAAAGTGCGGTAACAGAAACTAAGAGGTTGGCGTCCGCCACAAATTCTAGAGGTGCCAGTTTCAATTCCCAGTAGAAGGAATATAATTTATGGACATTTTTTTCCACAACTAGTGGTCCTGATGATGTCATACACCACCTGGTCTCATGGGTAGTGAGATTGGATGCATAGCCTTATCGGATAAGGGCGAAAAAAACAGGAGGTCCCGTGTGCAAGTTGCGCACGTTAAAAATACCACGGAAATCTTAAAGAATAGGCCATGAGGCCGCTGCCATGGCTAAATTTTAAAATCAGAAACCTACCCACCAAATATATTTATAGAATGTGTGATTCCTATATACACACATTAGGATTCTCGCCGGTGCTAGAGTTTGCACACTGTGCTGAGATCCTCCTTGTGTGATCTAAGGGAGGAGATTGGAGCATTGATGGCGTTGTCCTTGCTCAATGAAGATCGGACCTAAAACCAAGACCCCACATCGCACAAACTGGATCAGAACAATGTAATGGGGCATTAAACAAATTTCCCACAAAGAAAAGATAGGCGGGGGGGTGATAAAACAGAATTTCACAAATTGAAATTTATAATCAATTTTAATTAGGACAAAATTTTTTCATCAGTGAATGTATAAATCATCTTAGGAAAAATCAAGGAAATGTGAATGATAGAGAATATAAGAGAAATAATATGATTAGACAGGTAATTATGTGTAGTGTTTGTCTATTTAACACAAAGTAATATTAATAAATCATTTTTTTTGTACGGCGTGTTCATCTACATAACACTGGTTATATTAATAGCAATTTTTTTGTACAGCATGTTCATCAACATAACACTGTAATATTAAATAATCGCTTTTTGTGTACTAGTTGTGCACACACATATTACAATTATAAATCATTAGTGTGGTTAAAAACAATATTTTTCCACATTGTTCGCCCACGACGACCATTGTCTTAATTGGCTGTGTGTGTGGTGTACCCGAAACGGGCCTCCCAGTACTGAAAGGCCACAGTTAAGTCCCCGATGTCCATTATCGGTGCAGAGTTGAGAGAGATGGCTGAGCATCACAATCCCCCGTGTTGCAGCATGATGAGAACCAAGCATTGCACACTGAGCTTGGGGGGGGGGGGGGGGGGGGGGGGGGGGGGGGGGTCCAATTGGGCACCAGACTTAATACTGGCTCTTGACTGGATGGCCGCATGCAGGAGATTTCTACAATGGATCTGAAGATGGCAGGTGGTGGGTATCTGGAAGTGGCTCTGTGCAGGATGTGAGGATTCCTTGGGAGAGCCCAGAAACCAGAGCACAGCATTGTGCAAGCTCTGCATAGTTGGAGAGCCCCCTGGATGACGGGGAATGCACAGTGTGCTACCCCACCTATCCCCAACTGCTAACTTAGAACCAGAAGTGGGGTCCTCTGTATGCGTGCCAGGCCAGGATAAAATGCCTGGGCAAGAGACTGGAGCTCAGAACTCCCTAACTCAAAGTTGCAGGATGGCAAAACGCCACAGGAAAGACCGGTCTATTTTAAAGATAACCCAACCATATTTTCACCATACGAGCTCGGACGCCGCCTAGGTAAACAAGGTCCGCGCAGAGCAGTGACACCCCCAGGCTGCTTGCGAATAGTCTACTACTGGGAACATAAACAGATTAGGGATGAGCCCACTCTCCCGTTGAAGAGGTGCTAAGGTCGTTAGATACTTACTCCCGGGGCCAGAAGGCGCACATGGAAATCACAGTATCACGCAACTCGCTTTTTTCTTATAGATGAGGTACACCGTCCACATGTGTTAATTATGATATATTGTACTTGTAAATATACTACTCGCCACGTATAGTTCCTGGGGGGGCGGTTGGCGCTCCGTAAGAAACAAAGAATAGGACTTACTGAGGGCATGCCGTATGTAAAATGAGGTTGTTGCATGCGACTGGCAACCTCATCATGTACATAAAAAATTGCCATATAAACCACTTCTGCAAGAACATGTGACTGCTTGATGCAAGACCAGATGCAGTGGTGGTTCTATGCTCTTAAGGAGAGCAAAGGAATCTTTTGATGATGATAACAAACAATACTAAATTGTGGTTTTTTCTGATTGGAATACTTAATATTCACTGGTCTGCTGTACAGCAGAAGTAGAGAATATATATAACCATGAAACTAAAAACTTTCATGACATTATAACATCATTTTCCTTTGCACTCCTTACAGAGTAATGGTGCCACTATCGCACTGCGGTCCCCCCCGCAGGGAAATCTGTACCACGGCAAACCAGTATTTATTTTCCCATACTGAATTCTACAGTTCTGTGGCTTCCAAGCTGGTCTCCTGAAAAAACGTTACACCCCGCAACTTGAAAAGTGGACAGGGTTCTATGAGGTTTAAGCATGGTGGCTAAAAAACAAAGCGGCGCTTTAAGTTATCACTCAGTGAATCACCTTATACCCACAACTACCATCACTTTGTACATTCTCCTCTGTACGCCTGTATGTAAATTGGGGTTGTGTAGTTCCCACAATAGGCCATCACCATGTAAGTGAACCCTTTCAATACAAATATCTCACTAGTATGGGCGTTCTTATCTTAATGTGTTTGTTTCGGGTTCCACAGGGCTCCACTATAAGTCAAAAATGTACAGCACAAACACATAACTTGATAAGCCTTTTCCGCCCCGCCCCAAATGTATTTGTGATTCCATAGGGTCCCACTAAAAAGTTTACAGCCAACCAACAATAAAATGGTAAGGCTTTTTCCCTGAATGTATTTTGTTTATGATTCCATATGTTATTGGTTGATCCTGAATTCAACCTCATTACACTCTGGGCAAACTCCATAAGCTGCTCATTGTCTCTCTCAGCAAGTGACACAAGCATATGAATGCTAACTGTTGTTCCAGTACAGCGCTATTGATTGTATACAGATGGTGGATGCATCCTCTCACATGCCCATCTCTGCTAGTCATATGTTTGATTACTCATATTCCAGCAATGTTAGCCTTGTTGATTAATCGATTTGCAGTATCTTTCTCTAGCAGGTGATCAGTAATTGTCTTTATTTTACTTCTCCCTTATCCATATCCAATGTCCCCACTATGTGGACCTCGAAGCTAGTCTGTCGGCTCTTCTCATTGCCGCATATCCCTGCATGATAAGGACCGAAGATTACACAGGGCCCCACTAAAATGCACAGCACAAGCACATAACTAGTACTGCCTCTTCCCTGATTGTATTTATTTATGATTCCACTGGCACCCCACTATAAGTTAAATATTGCAGCCAACAACTACCTAATCTGCGAAGGCATATTCCCTGAATGTATTTGTTTATGATTTCACAGGGTGCCACTAAAATGTACAGTACAAGCACATAAAACTGGTTAAGATTCTTTCCCTGACTGTATTTGTTTATTATTCCACAAGACGTCACTTAAAATGTACATCTTGGGTTTGGTTTTGAAGGGACTATCTTCATTGCACATGGACTACTCCATCAGGGCAGTCTCCCTCCCTTAGATCACAACAAGGAGGAATCTCAGCACAGTGCACCGAACTCCATAGCACCGGCGCAAGAATCCCAATGTGTGTATGTAGGAATTAACACATTTCTATAAATAATTTTTGTGGTGGGTAGGTTTCCAATTTTTAAATTTTTGCCCAGGCCTACTCTTTACGATTTCCAATTGCAGAGGGATTTTTAAACGTGTGCAACTTGCACAAGGGGACCTCTGCTATTTTTCGCCCTTATCCGAGAAGGCTAGGCATCCGACCTCGCTACCCAGGAGACCAGGGGGGGAGTATGACATCATTAGGTCCAAAACTGGTTCCGAAAAAAATATGTCCATAAAATTATATTCCCTCGACCTGGGAATCGAATCCTCGGTACCCAAGAGAACTTGAGGCAGACGCCATACCTCTTAACCACTCTTGACCCCAGAAAAAATGTTACAGCACAAAAACACATAACTGGTAGCTTTTCCACGAATGTATTTGTGATTCCCTCAGCTTCAATAGGCCCTACTAAAAATGTACAGCCAACCATATTAACCTGGATAGGCTTCTTCCCTGAATGTATTTGTTTATGATTTCACAGGGTCCCACTAAAATGTGCTTAGCACACGAATACTAACTGGTAAGACTTCTTCCCTGATGTTAATTGTTTTATGATTTCTGCAGGATAGCCCTCAGAAGAAGTAAAACCTGCAGCATGAATATCACTATGGTAAGGCTTATTTCATAAATTGTGTTCTTTGAGCTGTTTACCTCCCCCCCCCCCCCCACCCCCCCCCCCCCCACCCCAGGAAGATAAAGTTTACCTCTGAAAAATATCACACTTGTTAGGTTTCTCTGCTGTATGATCATTGTTTTTAGTTATTTCTTTAGTGCACCTTTCGGAAATTACTGTCACTTTTAAAAAATGATAAATGTTGTCTCCTTTTTTTGGTGAGGTGCGAACCATTCAACCCTAGCACACAAGGACTGTCGGTTATAATTAGAATGCATGTCCAAATATAAAAAAGACCTTGTCGGTATGTTTTACGATAATAACAAAAATCATGACTCACAATCATCACACTGTCAGAAAATACATATACAAATCAACACCAATGCCACATAATAAGGTTTTTCACATAAATGTTTTCTTTTGTGCTTATCTAGGGCATGCACATGAGCAAAATGTTCACCACTAACAATCAAACATATGTATGGTTAAATCTGGGTATGGGGTTTCTCTCACGTACGCTTTGCTCATATGCTTCTTGAAGGCTTCTTTGTGAGTTAGGTTTACACCCACAATTATAAACCCATACACTTGTAAGACTGTTTTGTAATATTCTCTTTTGTGTCTTATCAGGCTGTTATTGTTAGGCAAAGAAATTAAACCACAAACATCACATTTGGTATAATTTCTCTCTCATGCATACTTTCTTTTGTGCATTCTCAGGCTCTTATTATAACCATTTTGTTAAAACCTACTAACATCACATTTGTATGGTTTCTATACATATATGCTTTCATTTTTGTGCATCCCTCTGGGGCTATCAATCTTATAACCATATGTTAAAGCACAAACATCACATTTGTATTGGTTTCTCTCATGTTATGCTTTCGTTTGTGCATTTTCAGGCTCTCACTATAACCATATGCCAAAAACACAAACATACAAATTTGTATGTTTCTCTCCAGTATGCTTTTTTTGTGTTTAGTCAGACTATTTATTGAAAGCGCGCATAGCGTTAAACCAACAAACATAACATCTATATGGCTTCTCCCTGTATGTTTTCTTTTGTTGTGTCGTTTCAGTTTTTCTCCTTGGATATAAAACCAACAACCACAAAACATTACAGTCAAATATGGCGTCTCTGCTTGAATGCCATTTTCTGTGTGTCACCAGGCTAACACTTTGAATATTACATTGGTAAGGTTTGATCTCTAGAATGTATTCTTTTGCTTCGCTTCAGGTTTTCAGTACAGAAAAACCATTTTCCACATGCATTCACAACTGTGTGGTTTCTCCGCTTCATGTCTTCTTTTGTGATGATTAGGTAAGCAATACAAACAAAATTGTACCTATACCACGACATCACATCTGTGTTGGCTTTTCAACCTTTGCATGCTGTTCTTTTGTGTCTGAGACCTCAGGGCACGACTGTTGGTAAATCCTTTACTACAAACATCACCACATGAATGGGCTTCTCCCTGTATGTATTCTTTTGTGTGCTGTCAGGTTACATAACCTGAGTAAATCCTTTTACCACAAACATCACATATGTAAGGGTTTTATTCCACCTATGGTTTCTTTTGTGTGCATTTCAGGCTACGAAAAGGTGGGAAGTAAACCCATTTCACAAACTTCACAACTTGTAACGGCCTCTCTTTTATATGCATTTTTGTGTGTAGTCTTACTGCTCTGATTTGAGACGTGACCTTAAACCACCAATCATCACATCTATATCTTTTCTCCGCTGTAGATGGTATGCTATAAGACTGCATATCTTTGAATATTTCTAAACCTGCATCATTCATGAGTAGAATGCCGGGACCTCAGAAACAAAAAACTTCCTTTTGCTAATGGTTTCCTATAAATCTATGTTATTTAAAGTCTAACACTGTAATCAATTCTGAATTATGTTAGCCATATGTCCACAACCATTACCTTTACAGTCCTTGATTTTCACTAACTTCCTTAATTCCATCCTGTCTCCGCCTTTAAAGCTCACATTTGTTTTCAAAACCCATCTTCAGTGTCTTGTCTTCTGTATTTCCTCAAAAGAGCTTCCACTGTATTCTGGTAGACTCTCAGAAAAACAGATCATTTGAGTTACAAGTTGTGAGTTCTGGATACTAAATAAACTTCTAGTTTTCAGTTTCATTATTACCACTGTTGCTCTGTGTACAAGGACATACATCTGAAATACAGAAGTAATGAACGGAAGGCAGTTATAAAAAGTATGTAAATAACAAATCTTGTATACATGCTTTGCCCCGTGTTGTAGTTAGTGGAGGTCTATGAACAGACAAAGAAATAATAGGACAAATGGCACCCTCATGAATATTTTACCGGCGACTAATGAGGTTTTGCATGGGGCCTGCACCTCGATCATGTAAAATTGCTAAACCAAAAGCCAACATCTGCTACAGCCCCCCCCCCCCCCCCCCTTATTACTACTTTGTGTCAGGCTTCCTGCAGGTGGTCTCTCCATAAGGAGCTGCTAAAAGATAAAATGATGATCTCTAACTTGTCTATTTAGTTATAACTTTATCTTACATTATAATTTCTTTGTATGAAATGCACACGTCAGTGTCATCTGTGCCAGATGCAATCCCCACAGTGTGTGATGTCATACAAGGCTATTAGCTACAGAACATATGCAAATTCTTCAGCTTGGCATTGGCTGCAAAACAGCGTCTCAGTTCATAAATCCTAGTTATACAACAACCACAAGGTTACAAAAATGCATGCTGACTGGCTGATAGTTATCAGAAATCTAAATGCTGTGAAAAATGGAAGGTACTCAAATAACGTTTGGACAGCTAACATTTCATAATACATTTTCATTTCAACATACTTTTACAGAAAAAATCTGGGAGAAAACTCCAGTGACTCATCCTTCTATTGAAACAAAAACAATTACTAAGTAAGACCCCCATCACAGATATAAATAATTACGCATCCAAGAAGATAGAGTGGTTGCATACTAGAACTCAGATGTAAATATTCTTTTTTCTATTGAGCAGCGCCTCAGATATCAACCTTGTAAGTATTTGAAGAAGTAGGAGGTACAGTCTAGTGTAGACAATTTTCTAACTGGTGCGTATCTTTTTCTTCTTTACTTAGGCCTCTAATTATTTTTCTTGGGTCCATAGACGCTGGCTGTCAAAGCAGCAGGTGGCTGCTCATGCCTGGTCCTGGTGACGGCGTCTTGTAGTGCAGCAACAAATGGCCTCCACTTTGTTTGGTCGGTGCGCCATCCTTTGTGCCATTGTCTCCCAGCTCTGGTTCATTCTTTTGCAATGTTGGCCTCCACAGTTCTCCACACCAAGTTGTTTTTGGTCGGGCTTCTCTTTTGCCTTCCATCTGGGGTCCACGTAGCATAGCTTTTCCAGTGGTGGCATCAGGGTTCTTTCTGAGGACGTGGCCAAAACCCAACTCCAGCATCTGTCAGCTATGATTGGTGGCGCAATGTCTTCTTGGTTGCTCCAAGTGTACACAGTTCCTGATGTGATGATCGGTATTCGGCAAACAAATTCTGAGAATTTTTCTTAAGCTAGACTGTGTGGAACGAGATGAAAATTTTCGACATTTCCTTTTTCTTTTCTCTCCAGCGTTCCACATCATACAGAAGCACAATAATATAAAGCAATCTCTCATATAATCTTAATTTTGCGTTTGTGCTGTACTGGGAAGACTTCCAGATGTTGTTTGGACTAGCAAATGGTGTTCTCACTTTATTCATTCTATTGTTAATGTCTCTGCTTGTTCCGCCATCTGGTGTTACTATGCATCCTAGGTATGTGAATGAGTCCATCTGTTCTAGCTAGCTAGCCTCTCATACTTTCTATACAATTTCATTGTCCATGGTTTTTTTTAGTGGGACATTTAGACTATTATAATTTATTGTAAATATGTGTTTTCATGCCCCAACTGTTTCTCTACGGTGTATTTTTCAAACTTATGTCTTCTTCCTTGTACACTCTCAGACGTCCACTGAATGTTCTCAAAGAAAAGCAGTAGTCAGTTTGAGGCTATTTGAATCCCAAAATGTTTTCCACAAAAGGAGTGGCGGTCGGCATATGCGCTTTCTCTGTACGCATATAAGGGGTAACTCTTGAAGCAGATGTTCAGCAGACATTTTATCAGTGCTACAGTTACACTTAGATCGGTTCAGTTCCTATTCTTTAGCTTGTTGAATAGATGGTATCTCAAATCTGTTGTGGCCAGTGCGGAGTCAGAGTCTGAAGATTAAACCACTTGCTCTCTTCTGTTGAGCTGGTAGTAGGCATCATTCTGTGTGTGACACTGGATGTTCTACATTCCATTTGTTCTCTGTATGTTGATAATACTTGATTTGCCTCCTCGAAGTTATGCTTGCATCAGGGGGGGGGGGGCTGTGGTAGATGTGAAAATTCTGTCCGCTCTTTCATTGCCGGTGATGTTACAATGAGATGGATCCATTGGATCATCCAACTTATGTCGGACCTAGATACTTCAGGTTATGCCTCAGTGAATTTCTGGATAACTGTTAATGGCATAGTTGCTAAGTGTCAATTAATAACCTTCATCTACTGTATTTTTTAAATGTTTTCTTTTACTTCTCAGCAGTTTAATTTGTGTTCCTGCTTCTGTCATTCAGAAATCTTTGTGATACTGAAGATAGAAAATATTGCAAACAAACACTGATAACTTTTTTTTCCAGGTAGGCTGTCTCATGTGGCTATTTGAATGACTGCTACTTTACCTAGACACCTCCATACTGTTTTTACATATAGTTGGAAACTTCATTTTGTCTTGCGTTCACCCAAGAAGCTAATGAGTCCATTTTTTTGTTCTCTCAAAATAATTCTGTTCAAACTGGAATGTTCTTGATGTTTTGGATTGAGTCCAGCCAGAGATTTTCTGGTGTTTTATATATGAGAGCAGTGGAAATATTGATCCATTTGTAATAATCCCCCCCCACCCCCCCCCCCCGCCCCCCCCCCCCCCCCCCCCACCCCCCCCCCCCCCCCCCCCCCCCCCACCCCCCCCCCCCCCCCCCCCCCCATATTCACTTTAACATACATCTGTGTCTTCTTCTGTTATTTTATGTTCACTAATCAACAAAATCACTAATGTGGAACTGATGACAAGAACACAGTGGGAACAACAGATAATAAACAGACCGTGGGGATGGATAGGATACATTATTGAGGACAAAAAACAGTCCTTGCTCTGGAAATGCCAGGGTAAGACAGGGAGATCGATGAACACAAAGAGAAGACGGAAAGGGAGACAGATATAAAACTGGATACAAAAGAAATTTGAGCTGGTATAGGATGTAGAGGTTCTTGGGGGGGGTCTCAGAAGAGCCAAAAGAAGAATCTGACACACTGACCTTCAGGCAACCAGTAATCGAGCCTGTGCAATGGGGACGGCTATCTCATCATGGACAACAAGTTGCCATAGTAAAAACTTCCCCCCCCCCCCCTGCAGAAGCATGTGAATTCATCATGTAGCCTTCCGGCAAGGGGGGACCAACTATGTGGTGGCCCAAGTGCTTCATATAGAGCAAAAATAAAAATGATGATAGGACAGGAGGGAGTTGGCATGAATTTGTTGAAGATCTAAAGCTCCTCAGGGCATCTGAATAGGGTAATGAATAAATAAATGGAACAACAACATTCCCCAAACGTGTGGTTTTATCCTTAAAGTTGAAATAGATGTGTTTTGTTATTAAGGTGAGGAGTAGTAAGTGACAGTGCATTTTAAGTCAAAATAGGACAAAAATGAAAACTGGGATAATTTATTTTCTCCGAATCTAAAAAAAATCTAAATATGTAAAAATCATTCGTCAGAACACATTCAAAAATGCTGTATTTTGATTTTACTAATTGTACTTTTTTCTTAAGAAATTGTGCTGCTTTCCTAAGAAAAAAAAAACCATTAAATTTCTCAGAATGTTGAATAACATTTCACAAATTTTTCTTATAATTTAATTTATTTTCTTAGTCAATCAACATGAGATTTGGTACAGATACCGGAAAAAATCTCGCGTATAATTACGCACAATTTTTACTCATTTTTGCCCGCTAAAACTCGGGTGCGTATTATACGCGAGTACTAAAAAATACGTAATTTTCGATATCGAAAGTAACCTACATTTTCGATATCGAAAATTACGTATTTTTTAGTACTCGCGTATAATACGCACCCGAGTTTTAGCGGGCAAAAATGAGTAAAAATTGTGCGTATTATACGCGAGATTTTACGGTATCTGTACCAAATCTCATGTTGATTGACTAAGAAATAAGTAAATTATAAGAAAATTTGTGAAATGTTATTCAACATTCTGAGAAATGTATGGTTTTTTTTCTTAGGAAAAGCACAATTTCTTAAGAAAATACAATTAGTAAAATCAAAATACAGCATTTTTGAATGTGTTCTGACGAATGATTTTTACATATTTAGATTTTTTAGATTCGGGAGAAAATAAATTATCCCAATTTTCATTTTTGTCCTATTTTGACTTAAAATGCACTGTCACTCCTCACCTTAAATAACTAAACACATCTTTTCAACTTTAGGATAAAACCACACGTTTGGGGAATGTTGTTGTTCCATTTATTTATTCATTACCCTTTCAGATCCCTGAGGAGCTTAGATCTTCAACAAATTCATGCCAACTCCTCCTGTCCTATCATCATTTTTATTTTTGCTCTATATGAAGCATGGGGCCACCATCATAGTTGGTCCCCCCTTGCCGGAAGGCTACATGATGAATTCACATGCTTCTGCAGGGGGGGGGGGGAGTTTCTATGGCAACTTGTTGTCCATGATGAGATAGCCGACCCCATGCACAGGCTCATACTGGTTGCCTGAAGGTGCAGGTGTCAGATTCTTTCTTTGGCTCTTCTGAGACCCCCCCAAGAACTCTACATCCTATACCAGGCTCAAATTTCTTTTGTATCCAGTTTTATATCTGTCTCCCTTTCTCTTCTCTTTGTGTTCATCGATCTCCCTGTCTTACCCTGGGCATTTCCAGAGCAAGGACTGTTTTGTCCTCAATATGTATCCTATCCATCCCCAGGGTCTGTTTATTATCTGTTGTTCCACTGGTTCTTGTCATCAGTTCCACATTAGTGATTTGTTGATTAGTGAACATAAAATAACAGAAGACACAGTATGTTAAAGATTTGGGGGGGGGGGGGATTATTACAAATGGTTCAATATTTCACTGCTCTCATATATAAAACACCAGAAAATCTCTGGCTGGACTCAATCCAAAACATCAAGAACATTCCAGTTTGAACAGAATTATTTTGAGAGAACAAAAAAATGGACTCATTAGCTTCTTGGGTGAACGCAAGACAAAATGAAGTTTCCAACTATATGTAAAAACAGGTATGGAGGTGTCTAGGTAAAGTAGCAGTCATTCAAATAGCCACATGAGACAGCCTACCTGGAAAAAAAAGTTATCAGTGTTTGTTTGCAATATTTTCTATCTTCAGTATCACAAAGATTTCTGAATGACAGAAGCAGGAACACAAATTAAACTGCTGAGAAGTAAAAGAAACATTTAAAAAATACAGTAGATGAAGGTTATTAATGACACTTAGCAACTATGCCAGTTAACAGTTCCAGAAATTCACTGAGGCATAACTGAAGTATCTAGGTCAGACATAAGTTGTGATCCAATGGATCCCATCTCATTGTAACATCACCGGCAATGAAGAGGCTGACAGAATTTTCACATCTACCTCAGCCTGATGCAAGCATAACTTTCGAGGAGGCAAAGAGTATTATCAGATACAGAAACAAATGGAATGTAGAACATCCAGGTCACACACAGAATGATGCTTACTACCAGCTCAACAGAAGAGAGCAAGTGGTAATCTTCAGACTCCGCACTGGCCACAACAGATTGAGATACCATCTATTCAACAAGCTAAAGATAGGAACTACCGATCAGTGTAACTGTAGCACTGATAAAATGGCTGCTGAACATCTGCTTCAAAGTTACCCCTTATATGCGGTACAGAGAAAGCGCATATGGCCGACGCCAGCTCCTTTTGTGGAAAACTTTTTGGGGATTCAAATAGCCTCAAACTGACTACTGCTTTCTTTGAGAACATTCAGTGGACGTCTGAGAGTGTACGAAGAAGAAGACATAAGTTGAAAATACATTAGAGAAACAGTTGGGGCATGAAAACACATATTTACAATAAATTATAATTCTAAATGTCCCACTAAAAAAAACATGGACAATGGAAATTGTATAGAAAGTATGAGAGGCTAGCTAGCTAGAACAGATGGACTCATTCACATACCTAGGATGCATAGTAACACCAGATGGCGGAACAAGCAGAGACATTAACAATAGAATGAATAAAGTGAGAACACCATTTGCTAGTCCAAACAACATCTGGAAGTCTTCCCAGTACAGCACAAACGCAAAATTAAGATTATATGAGAGTTGCTTATATTTTGTGCTTCTGTATGATGTGGAACGCTGGAGAGAAAAGAAAAGGAAATGTCGAAAATTTTCCTCTTTCCACACAGTCTGCTTAAGAAAAATTCTCAGAATTTGTTTGCCGAATACCATCATCAACCAGGAACTGTGTACTTGGAGCAACCAAGAAGACATGCGCACCATCATAGCTGACAGATGCTGGAGTTGGGTTGGCCACGTCCTCAGAAGAGACCCTGATGCCACCACTGGAAAAGCTATGCTATGGACCCCAGATGGAAGGCAAAAGAGAAGCCGACCAAAAACAACTTGGTGGAGAACTGTGGAGGCCAACATGCAAAGAATGAACCAGAGCTGGGAGACTGCACAAAGGATGGCCACCGACCAAACAAAGTGGAGGCCATTTGTTGCTGCACTACAAGACGCCACCAGGCATGACAGCCACCTGCTGCTTTGACAGCCAGCGGCTATGGACCCAAGAAAAATAATTAGAGGCTAAGTAAAGAAGAAAAAGATATCACAGTTAGAAATTGTACACTATACTGTACCTCTACTTCTTCAAATACTTACAAGGTTGATATCTGAGGGTGCTCAAAGAAAAAAGAATATTTACACTGAGTTCTAGTAGCAACCACCTATCTTCTTGGATGCGTAATTATTTATATCTGTGATGGGGGTCTTACTTAGTAATTGTTTTGTTTCAATAGAAGGATGAGTCTGGAGTTTTCTCCCAAGATTTTTTGTAAAGTATGTTGAAATGAAAATTATTATGAAATGTTAGCTTGTCCAACGTTATTTGAGGTACCTTCCATTTTTCACAGCATTTAGTTTCTGATAACTATCAGCCAGTCAGCATGCAATTTTTGTAACCTTGTGTTGTTGTATAACTAGGATTTATGAACTTGACGCTGTTTTGCAGCCAATGCCAAGCTGAAGAATTTGCATATGTTCTGTAGCTAATAGCCTTGTATGACATCACACACTGTGGATTGCATCTGGCACAGATGACACTGAGTGTGCATTTCATACAAAGAAATTATAATGTAAGATAAGTTATAACTAAATAGACAGTTAGAGATCATCATTTTCTTTAGCGCTCCTTATGGAGAGACCACTGCAGGAAGCCTGCACAAAGTAGTAATATGCTGTAGCAGTTGTGGCTTTTGTAGCAATTTTACATGATGAGGTTGCAGGCCCCATGCAAAACCTCATTAGTCGCCGTGTAAAATATTCATGAGGGTGCATTTGTCCTATTATTTCTTTGTCTGTTCATAGACCTCCACTAACTACACGGGGCAAAGATGTATACAAGATTTGTTATTTACATACTTTTTATAACTGCCTCCGTTCATTACTTCTGTATTTCAGATGTCTGTCCTTGTACACAGAGCAACAGTGGTAATAAGGAAACTGAAACTAGAAGTTTATTTAGTATCCAGAACTCACAACTTGTAACTCATGATCTGTTTTCTGAGAGTCTACCAGAATACAGTGGAAGCTCTTTTGAGGAAACAGAAGACAAGAATGAAGATGGGTTTTTGAAAACAAATGTGAGCTTTAAAGGGCGGAGACAGGATGGAATTAAGGAGTTAGTGAAAATCAAGGACTGTAAGGTAATGGTTGTGGACATTATGGCTAACATAATTCAGAATGATTACAGTGTGACTTTAAATAACAGAGATTATAGGAAACCATTAGCAAAGGATGTTTTTGTTTCTGAGTCCGGCATTCTACTCATGAATGATGCAGGTTTAGAAATATTCAAAGATATGCAGTCTTATAGCATACCATCTACAGCGGAGAAAAGATATAGATGTGATGATTGTGGTTTAAGGTTGTCTCAAATCAGAGCAGTAAGACTACACACAAAAATGCATATAAAAGAGAGCCGTTACAAGTGTGATGTTTGTGAAATGGGTTTTTCCCACCTTCGTAGCCTGAATGCACACAAAAGAAACCATAGTGGAATAAACCCTTACATATGTGATGTTTGTGGTAAAGGATTTACTCATGGTTATAACCTGACAGCACACAAAAGAATACATACAGGGGAGAAGCCATTCATGTGTGATGTTTGTAGTAAAGGATTTACCAACAGTCGTGCCCTGAGGAGACACAAAAGAACACATGCAAAGGTGAAGCCACACAGATGTGATGTCTGTGGTAGACATTTTGTTTGTATTGCTTACCTGAATCATCACAAAAGAAGACATGAAGCGGAGAAACCACACAGTTGTGATGCATGTGGAAAATGTTTTTCTTGTACTGAAAACCTGAAGCGAAGCAAAAGAATACATTCTAGAGATAAACCTTACCAATGTAATATTCAAAGTGTTAGCCTGGTGACACACAGAAGAATGCATTCAGCAGAGACGCCATATGACTGTAATGTTTGTGGTGTTGGTTTTATATCCAAGGAGAAACTGATGACACACAAAAGAAAACATACAGGGGAGAAGCCATATAGATGTTATGTTTGTGGTTTACGCTATGCTTTCAATAATAGTCTGACTAAACACAAAAGAAAGCATACTGGAGAGAAACCATACAAATGTGATGTTTGTGGTTTGGCATATGGTTATAGTGAGAGCCTGAAAATGCACAAACGAAAGCATACATGAGAGAAACCATACAAATGTGATGTTTGTGCTTTAACATATGGTTATAGTGATAGCCTGAGGATGCACAAAAGAAAGCATATATGAGAGAAACCATACAAATGTGATGTTAGTGGTTTAACAAATGGTTATAATAAGAGCCTGAGAATGCACAAAAGAAAGTATGCATGAGAGAAATTATACAAATGTGATGTTTGTGGTTTAATTTTTGCCTACAATAACAGCCTGATAAGACGCAAAAGAGAATATACAAAACAGTCTTACAAGTGTGATAATTGTGGTGTAAACCTAACTCACAAAGAAGCCTTCAAGAAGCATATGAGAAAGCGTACGTGAGAGAAACCATACATATGTTATGTTAGTGGTGAACATTTTGCTCATGTGCATGCCCTAGAGAAGCACAAAAGAAAACATTTATGTGAAAAACCTTATTAGTGTGGCATTGTGTTGTATGATTTTCTGACAGTGTGATATTGTGGTGCATGATTTTGTTATTATCGTAAACAGACCACAAGGTCTTTTATATTTGGACATGCATTCTAATATAACCGACAGTCCTTGTGTCTAGGTTGAATGGTTCGCACCTCACCAAAAAGGAGACAACATTTTATTTTTTAAAAGTGACAGTAATTTCCGAAAGGTGCACTAAAGAAAGCATACAGCAGAGAAACCTAACAAGTGTGATATTTTTGAGGTAAACTTTATTCAAGGTAAACAGCTCAAAGAACACATTTATGAAAGAAGCCTTACCATAGTGATATTCATGCTGCAGGTTTTACTTCTTGGGGGATCCTGCAGAAATCATAAACAATTACATTCAGGGAAGAAGTCTTACCAGTTATATTCGTGTGCTGCACATTTTAGTGGGACCCTGTGAAATCATAAACAAATACATTCAGGGAAGAAGCCTTCCAGTTATATGGTTGGCTGTACATTTTAGTAGGGCCCTATTGAATCACAAATACATTCGGTGGAAAAGCTTACCAGTTATGTGTTTGTGCTGTACATTTTTCTGGGGGTCAGAGTGGTTAAGAGGTATGGCGTCTGCCTCAAGTTCTATGGGTACCGGGATCGATTCCCAGTTGAGGGAATATAATTTATGGACATATTTTTTTTCGGAACCAGTTGACCTAATGATGTCATACTCCCCCCTGGTCTCCTGGGTAGTGAGATCGGATGCCTAGCCTTCTCGGATAAGGGCAAAAAAATAGGAGGTCCCTTGTGCAAGTTGCACACGTTAAGAATCCCTCTGCAATTGGAAATCGTAAAGAGTAGGCCTGGGCAAAAATTTAAAAATTGGAAACCTACCCACCACAAAAATATTTATAGAATGTGTTATTCCTACATACACACATTGGGATTCTTGCCGGTGCTATGCAGTTCGTGCACTGTGCTGAGATTTTCCTTGTGTGATCTAAGGGAGGAGACTGCCCTGATGGAGTAGTCCATGTGCAATGAAGATAGTCCTTCAAACCAAACCAAGCTGTACATTTTAGTGACGTCTTGTGGAATAATAAACAAATACATTCAGGGAAGAAGTCTTACCAGTTATGTGCTTGTACTGTACATTTTAGTGGCACCCTGTGAAATCATAAACAAATACATTCAGGGAAGATGCCTTCCAGATAGGTAGTTGTGCTGCATATTTTACTTATAGTGGGGTCCTGTGGAATCATAAATAAATACATTCAGGGAAGAGGCAGTACTAGTTATGTGCTTGTGCTGTACATTTTAGTGGGGCCCTGTGTAATCTACTGTCCTTATCGTGCAGGGATATGCGGCAATGAGAGAGCCGACAGACTAGCTTCGAGTCCATAGTGGGGACATTGGATATGGATAAGGGAGAAGTAATAAAGACAATTACTGATCACCTGCTAGAGAAAGATACTGCAATCGATTAATCAACAAGGCTAACATTGCTGGAATATGGTATCAAACATATGACTAGCAGAGATGGGCATGTGAGAGGATGCATCCACCATGTATACAACTAGCGCTGTACTGGAACAGTTAGCATTCATATGCTTTGACACTTGCTGAGAGAGACTGAGCACTTATGGGTTTGCCCAGAGTGTAATGAGGTTGATTCTGATCAACAATAACATATGGAATCATAAACAAATACATTCAGGGAAAAAGCCTTACCATTTATGTGGTTGGCTGTACGTTTTAGTGGGACCCTATGGAATCACAAATACATTTGGGGGGGAAAAAGCTTATCAGTTATGTGTTTGTGCTGTACATTTTACTTATAGTGGAGCGCTGTGGAACCAGAAACAAACACATTAAGATAAGAAGCCATACTAGTGAGATATTTGTATTGAAAGGTTCACTTACATTAAGGCCTTGTGGAACTATCAACCAATACATACAGGCAAGAAGCTGTACAAGTGGGGTAGTTGTGGTATAGGTTTCACTGAGTGATAACTTAAAGCGCCGCTGTTTGCCACCATGCTTAAACCTCATTGACCCTGTCCACTTTCAAGTTGCGGGGTGTAAGTTTTTCAGGAGACCAGCTTGGAAGCCACAGAACTGTAGACATTCAGTATGGGATAATAAATACTGTTTGCCGTGGTACAGATTTCCCTGCGGGGGGACCAGTGCGATAGTGGCACCATACTCTGTAAGGAGTGCAAAGGAAAATGATTATCATGAAGTTTTTAGTTTTGGTTATATATATTCTCTACTTCTGCTGTACAGCAGACGTGAATATTAAGTATTCCTCAGAAAAACCACAATTAGTATTGTTTGTTATCATCATCAAATTTCCTTTGCTCTCCTTAAGGAGCATAGAACCACCACTGCATCTGGTCTTGCATCAAGCAGTCACATGTTCTTGCAGAAGTGGTTTATATGGCAATTTTATGTACATGATGAGGTTGCCAGTCGCATGCACAACCTCATTTTACATACGGCATGCCTCAGTAGTCCTATTCTTTGTTTCTTCGGAGCGCCACCGCCCCCCCAGGAACTATACGTGGCGAGTAGTATTTACAGTACAATATATCATAATTAACAATGTGGACGGTGTACTCATCTATAAAAAAAAGCGAGTTGCGTGATACTGTGATTTCCAGTGCGCCTTCTGGCCCAGTATCTACGACTTTAGCACCTCTTCAACGGGAGAGTGGGCTCATCCCTAATCTGTTTATGTTCCCAGTAGTAGACTATTCGCAAGCAGCCTGGGGGTGTCACTGCTCTGCGCGGACCTTGTTTACCTAGGCGGCGTCCGAGCTCGTATGGTGAAAATATGGTTGCGTTATCTTCAAAATAGACCTGTCTTTCCCGTGGCTTTTCTGCCATCCTGCAACTTTGAGTTAGGGAGTTCTGAGCTCCAGTCTCTTTCCCAGGCATTTTATCCTGGCCTGGCACGCATACAGAGGACCCCACTTCTGGTTCTAAGTTAGCAGTTGGGGATAGGTGGGGTGGCACACTGTGCATTCCCCGTCATCCAGGGGGCTCTCCAACTATGCAGAGCTTGCACAATGCTGTGCTCTGGTTCTGGGCTCTCCCAAGGAATCCTCACATCCTGCACAGAGCCACTTCCAGATACCCACCACCTGCCATCTCTCCATTGTAGAAATCTCCTGCATGCGGCCATCCAGTCAAGAGCCAGTATTAAGTCTGGTGCCCAAGGGCCCCCCCCCCCCCCCAAGCTCAGTGTGCAATGCTGGGTTCTCATCATGCTGCAACACGGGGGATTGTGATGCTCAGCCATCTCTCTCAACTCTGCACCGATAATGGACATCGGGGACTTAACTGTGCCTCAGTACTGGGAGGCCCCGTTTCCGGGTACACCACACACAGCCAATTAAGACAATGGTCGTCGTGGGCGAACAATGTGGAAAATATTGTTTTAACACACTAATGATTTATAATGGTATATGTGTGTGCAAAGTACACAAAAGCGATTATTAATATTACAGTGTTATGTAGATGAACATGCTGTACAAAAAAATTGCTATTAATATAACAGTGTTATGTAGATGAACACGCCGTACAAAAAAATGATTATTAATATTACAGTGTTAAATAGACAAACACTACACATAATTACCTGTCTAATCATATTATTTCTCTTATATTCTCTATCATTCACATTTCCTTGATTTTTCCTAAGATGATTTATACATTCACTGATGAAAAAATGTTGTCCTAATTAAAATTGATTATAAATTTCAATTTGTGAAATTCTGTTTATATCACCCCCGCCTATCTTTTCTTTGTGGAAATTTGTTTAATGCCCATTACATTGTTCTGATCCAGTTTGTGCGATGTGGGGTCTTTGGTTTTAAGTACTATCTTCATTGAGCAAGGACAACTCCATCAATGCTCCAATCTCCTCCCTTAGATCACACAAGGAGGATCTCAGCACAGTGTGCAAACTCTAGCACCGGCGAGAATCCTAATGTGTGTATATAGGAATCACACATTCTATAAATATATTTGGTGGGTAGGTTTCTAATTTTAATATTTAGCCAAGGCAGCAGCCTTATTGCCTACTCTTTACGATTTCCAACTGCTGTGGGATTTTTAACATGCGCAACTTGCACACGGGACCTCCTATTTTTTTCGCCCTTATCCGATAAGGCTATGCATCCAATCTCACTACCCATGAGACCAGGTGGTGTATGACATCATCAGGACCACTAGTTGTGGAAAAAAATGTCCATAAATTATATTCCTTCTACTGGGAATTGAAACTGGCACCTCTAGAATTTGTGGCGGACGCCAACCTCTTAGTTTCTGTTACCGCACTTTTCTAGCTGGTGACTTCAGTTTGTGTGGCAACGTCGTTTTGACATAATTCCTGCTTTATTGTTTTCTTAGTAAATGTTCATTAGCTCTGGTCATCTACTATTTAGGTTCTCTGTTTAAAATTAAGTCTCTATGTTTAGAGCGCATCATGCTTTGGTTGTAATGGCGAATGGTGAGCCAAACTGGTAAAAACACTTCAGTAGCATTCAATTGAAAAAGGCTGCTGCGGTAAGAGTCCACATAGTACATTTATTCAGCATGAATCCAACAAGACATTGATAATCATCAAATAAATCAAACAATCCATCTCTTGAGTTTACATCAGTAAGTCGTCATAACGTCAGGCCATTTACACGTGATTCCGTGGATCGGCAATCCGGTAGCGAATGGCTAGAGTTAAGCGATCAATATTATTTTGGATACTTCTTAATCTAAATTGCTCCCTGTACATTATATCCGATCTGAAGAATATTCCACTTCATCAAAAATGAGACGTTACTAGTATCCATATCCAATAGGCAAACCCTGGTGCCATATAATACATAAATCCTTTACATCAATATCATTATCACAGGAGTCTTCCAAACATCGCGTCCGTCTAGGACCACGGTCAACATAAAAAGGGTCCAAATACAATGTCGTCACGTGCTAGCTTATCAACGCGACACGTCATCCTGAAACTAAGCAACTTGTACACTGCACGTTCACTACCATGAAGCGCGAAAACATAATTTATATTATTAGCATTTCAGAACACAAAATGTGCAACTTTTAACAGAGCAACTACAATAATGACTAATATCATAAATCCTCTCGTAACATTCCCCTGGCCGACGGGGTAAAAAAATCTATTCTATAGATTTTTTTCTTCATAAAAAGTAAAAATTTAAAAGATTATCGACCTACGTATCACGTAATATTGTCGAAGGTTGTAGTCAAATTGAGTTCATGTCAACAACTACAAAACTATGTCAAGTTAACCAATAAATAAAAGATGTCAACTGTCAGAGTGTCAACTATCAGATAAATAATTATGTCAACACTAAAACTCTATCTTAATTAATAAGAGTATGAAGTCGTAATCAATATTGTAATATAAACTAATTAACTATAGAACTAACTAAATGTAGTGTGTGAAGGATGTTATAGAATATAAATATACTTAAGTGAAATAAAGTACGGTTTAATAGTTAAAGAAAGTAAAGAAATGTAAGGAAAAGTAAGGACAAATTAAGAATGTATGAAAAGAAATTACTAGTAAATTGATAGATTAGGATAGAATTAATGTTTGCAAAAGAAGAAAAATATCTAAGTAAATATAACTAAATGAATCTATAATATGGAATACCTATAATTATATATGTCATTATTATATTAACGTAAGTTCATAAATGCATATAATAACCAACAGTTAATTAACTAACGTAATTATATTATCTATTTGTGTGATACTGTATGTATAGAAATTCTTTTATCATCAATTTATTTAATCACAATAAATCTCGAAATAAGTAATGTCAATTCCAACGAATACGCTGTCCTTATTTCATAATGTTCTATCAACAACATTTCATGCAGTCATAAATGATTCTTAGTTCCGACGGAAGTAGTTGAAAGTACCTCTATAAGTCATTTTGATCCTAATTTCACTTTGTACCTTGAATGAAGAATGTTTGAAGTCGCTTGAGTTATGTAAGGACACTAACCAAAGTCCGTGAATACTCAAACGAGGTCGCTAATGGCAAGTGATTATTTGAAACGAAAAGTTACTATTTTGAACGTATGAAGAATGATTCTTTGTTAATATATTTGACTTAGGATTCTGTAAGTTCTTTGAATTTGAAATTTTATCACGAATTTTCCATCGTTTGTGACAGACTCGATGTGTTTGTTTGTTCATTGAGTTCATTATCTCAGTTGTAAGTTTGTACGTTTGTAGTCTCTCGAATAAAGCTCAGTAAGTTTCAGTATATAAACAGTTTGAGTTCATTGAGTTATTTCTTTTCCTTCGTTTTGTGACAAATGATTGCGAGACAAAGTATCTGCCACCACATTTTCGTGTCCTGGAATGGCTTCAATTGTGAAATCGAACGGCTGTAACAATATGGAGAAACGGGCCAACTTGGCGTTTTTGTGGTTGGCTTTTCTGAGTGAAGCCACTGCCTTCTGGTCTGTCTGAATGACAAACGGTGCGCCAAGTAAGAACTTCTCTAACTTCTGAATTGCCCATACGATGCCTAACATTTCCTTGTCTATGACGGAGTAGTTGCGTTCGGCATCGTTCAGTTTTCTCGAAATGTATAGAGTTGGGTGAAGTACGCCGTCATGTTCTTGTAACAGGGTACCTCCTAATCCGTAACTGCTCGCATCTGTACGGAGTATAAACATTTTTTTTAGTATCTGGTAATCTTAGAATAGGTGGCCTGGAGAAAAAAGATAAAATTTTATTAAACGTTGTGTCGCAGTCAGTTGTCCACTTAATTTTTGTAGGCATATCTTTCTTCAATAACGAAGACAAGACAGCCGTAATGGACGACAAGTTGGGAATAAATCTACTATAATACTGGACGAGACCCAGTAAGCTCCTAACTTGTTTCTTTGTTTGTGGAACTGATAGTTTTAAAATCTTTGAGACATTTTGGGGAATAGTTTGGATTTGTCCAGCCCCTATGATATGTCCTAGGAATGTTATTTCATGGAAACCTATTTGCATTTTACTTGGTCTGGCAGTTAAGTTATTAGTTCTTAAAATATCTAATACTGAACTTAAACCTATGAAATGTTCATCAAAAGAAGAACTGAATAGACAAATGTCATCAATATATGTGATGATGTCTGATCTGCAAGATAGAATTTTTCGCATCATGCGAATGAACGTTGCAGGAGCGTTCATTAGCCCAAAAGGCATGACATTCCACTGGTAGAGACCTTGTGGAGTCGAAAATGCAGTGTAATATTTTGCTTGTTCAGTTAAGGGAATATGCCAATATCCCTTGGTTAAGTCAATTTTTGTGAAATATTTAGCTGACGAAAGACGAGTAAGTAGATCGTCAATTAAAGGGTGAGGTTCACTGTCTGCTACAGTTTGAGCATTAAGTTTCCTGTAATCTACGCATAGACGTATATTATTGTCCTTTTTTCTAACAATAACCAGTGGTGAAGCAAATGGGGAGTTACTATGTTCTATTATTCCTAATTCTAACATTTGTTTAAGTTCTTGAGATGTTTTATCTTGAAAATGAATAGGACGAAGTTTTATTGGTGTACTGTCCTTAAGTATAATGTCGTGAGAGATTATTGAAGTTCGACCTGGTATATTAGTCAACACATCAGAGTAAGTCTCTAAAAGTTTACTAATAGAATTATTTTCCTGTG
The DNA here is from genome assembly GCA_024509875.1 of Oreohelix idahoensis. Taxonomy (NCBI): domain Eukaryota; kingdom Metazoa; phylum Mollusca; class Gastropoda; order Stylommatophora; family Oreohelicidae; genus Oreohelix; species Oreohelix idahoensis. The sequence continues at coordinate 41,456 of JAMPIV010002922.1, forward strand.
AGGTAAGTGAAGATGAAATAGCCACATCTCTCCAAGATTCGGAAGATTGTAATGCCGGTATCGGAAAAGACATTTTAACCTCAGGAAATGATAATTCCTCTTCCTGAATCACCGAAAGACTAGAATATTGGCAAGAACCAATTGATTTATCGTCTAAGTCGTGAAAAATAGACTGTAGATGTAGTGGACGAGTAAAGAACTCTTTCAACATGTTTATATGGTAAATTTTTTCTGACCTTTTATGTCTAATATGTAGTCGACGTCAGAAATTCTGTCTACTACCTTATAAGGACCGTTTCAAGCGATCAACAATTTATTATCCTTTCGTGGAAGTAGCACGAAAGCTTCGTCACAAGGAAAGAACTGGCGTAATCGTCTATTTTTATTTTGGAATTGTCTTGCTTTATCTTTCGCAGCTTCTCATGAAGCTGTTGCCATTTGGCAAGCATCTATGATTTGTTTATGTAAGTTAATAACGTATTCATAAGATAAGTGTGATTCCTGAGTTATCTCAGAGTCAAGTAGTAAGTCTTTAATAAGTCCCATTGGACCTCTTGGTGGAGCACCAAACACTAACTCGAACGGAGAAAAACCGGTTTGTTCATGCGGAATCTCTCGGTACGTGAACAAGATAGCTGGAATAGCTCTGTCCCAATCTTGAGGATTGTTTACAGTAACTTTATGTAACAGTTGTTTAATGGTGCGGTTGAGCCTCTCAACTGAACCATTGCTCATTAGATGATAGACACTACTGAGACTTCTTCCTATATTAAGTGTCTTCATTACTTCCTTCATTTTGTCAGACAAAAATTGAGGTCCATGATCTGACAGTAATTTTTTTGGAAAGCCAAGTCTGGAAAATATCAGTAACAAAGCATCAGCTATATCAGATGTCATAATATTTTTAAGAGGTATAGCCTCTGGCCATCGAGTGCATAGGTCGATGCATGTTAATATGTACCTATGACCTCTTGCAGTTGGTAACATAGGACCAATAATGTCCATTGCCATCTTATCGAAAGGACGAAACGATATCTCGCAGGCCTGAATGGGAGCATTATGGAATGCTCCACGAGACTTAACTTCCTGGCAAATAACACAGGAACGTACATACAAAGATACGTCTCGTGATATTCCTGGCCAGAAAAAAGACGACAACACTCGTGAACGTGTGCGAGTGTAGCCCATGTGACCCGCGCATTGGGAGTCATGTGCATGTCGTAGTATGTATGTCCTTAACGAAGATGGTACCATGACCTATTGTTTTACCTTATTCTGTTCCATAATATTTCTAAGTAGAAAACCATTGTTGATAGTGAACCAATGTTTTCTTCTTCCTCGTTCGTCCTGAAAAGGACGTTGGTTGCATTGTGTCTGTTTACAGCGAAGCTGCGATATCTGCGCCTTTCGGCCGACACATCCGACTTCAGCACGGCATTTTTTGGGACCGGGTTTGCCTTCCCTCTTCGATCCCTACTCTCTCAGCCAGGCTGCAGTGATGCAGCCTGTTTCCAGGACCACCACTTGGAGGTGGAGTAGGGTCTTGGTCAGCTCTGGTTCGCTGACGCAAGCAGTCAAGCTGACTCTTTCTCTATTGTTGCGTCTTTGGGTCCCGAACCAATGTTTAACTTTATTATTGACGGAAATATCATCATATTTATTCACTAATGCAAAAAATTTCTTCAAAGAGTTATCTTCTCTTTGCTTGAGTGCAAAAGACTCTATCAATCACTGATTTAGGTTCATTGTCAATGTTATCAACTATCTGGGTAACTGCAGTATCCTTCTTTTCTAACTCTTGAGCTCGTGTTGTCACTGTATTGGCTACATACAAGTTCAGTCTTTCCTATTCTGATATCTCCTCCGGTGTACAGTCTTTGCTGCCATGGATACGTCCGACTGTCAAATCAGCAACTGGATTTTGAAGCAGGCATACTTTTACTCTCCCTGAAAAAATGGGGTATTAACATCTATAATTGCAGTGGGATAATATTCAATAGTCTCTCCGAAAGTAATGCAGCGTACAAACTCTTTAGTAACATAACGAGGATGTACTAAGGATTGACGGATACCAATGGTAGTTGATCCGGAGTCCCTCAACACTGAAACAATGTTTCCATCTACTATTCCTTTATTAAAAAATCAATGTCCCTGTTCCATCGTTTGCAGTGAGACATATAGCAGGAGTAGGTTGTGTAACTTGTATTGTCGATTGACTGGGTTTCTGAAAAATAGTATGGCATTGTGGACAAGTATCTGCCACGTTATTATCAACAACATAACATGCAGAAGATGAATGTATTGGGATATCATTATTGTTACTACATGTAGGTGCATTGGTGGTCAAAGCTGCCCCTGTATTATGTGTAAATCTTTGTTGATTTCTGGAGGTGGAGCGTTGTCTGTCTTGCACACCTGAATAATTATTGTTATTGCCCCTACTGTTACAACTTTTATGTCTTGGTCTAAAATTGTCATTATTATAAGCCAAGTGTTACCATTATTATTTACCTTGTCATTAAAAGGTTTATTCCAACTTGGTTTTTGTTGAAAATTATTTTTATGTTTAAACTGAGGTATTGGATTTCTGAACTGTTGTCTCCCTCGGTTAAAATTATTATAGTTGTTATAATGATTTTGTCCATGATTATAATTATCATTATATCTTCTGTTAAAATGATTCCTATTGAGGCTGTGTGTTCTTGATTTGTCATAACTATTATATGACATGTTGGACGCCACAGGTAATGGTTCTCTTAGTTGTGAATTAGCCATGCTGACATTAGGATGTGCGGTACAATAATTTATTGCTGTTTCTTCTAAAGCAGCAATGGTAGGTGGTTTGCGTTCTTGTAAGAAGGAAAAAATGGTGGACAAACAGAGGATAGCACTTTATCTCTGAGTAGCAAATCCACCAATTTATCATAAGATTTATTCACCCCAGCAAGTTCCACCCATCTATTAAAGATGTTGCGTATATTAGCAATGAAGCCTGGGAAATCTTTATTTGAATCTGGTAGAAGATTTTTTAATTTTAGTCTACATCCCTCCTCATCTAAATGAAAGGTCTTAATAACAAAGTCTTTATAGCATCATAGTCACATGCTATAGTTGGATCAACATTCTCAGTTGCATTTAAGGGCTCGCCGTCTAAAAATTCTCGAAGTTTTAATGCCCATGCAGATTTTTCCAAGTTATTTGTCTTACATACCTGTTCAAAACGTGCCAGATACGATGCTAAATCGTCGAAGTTAAGCTTAAAAGGTGGCAATTTAAAGTTATAATAGCTTTTGTGTTGGTGAGATGAAGATGTATCTTGTGAATTAACGCCATAGCTAGTAGTAGCGCTTTGTGCTTTTAATTTGGCTGTTTCCCACTGAATAAGTGCCAATTCTTTTTCTTGTTGCCTTATAATCTCTTCTTGTTTCCGTTTATTTTCTTCTTCAATCCGTAAAATTTCATCTCTTGCCCTTTTTCTATCTTCTTCTTGTTTCAATGCAGATTTTCTCTCTTCTTCTTCTCGTTTAGCAATTTCCTTTTGTTCTTTTAATTTGGCCTCACGTTATTCTTCTCGTTTCGCAATTTCTTTTTGTTCTTTTAATTTGGCCTCACGTTCTTCTTCTCGTTTCGCAATTTCTTTTTGTTCTTTTAATTTGGCTTCACGTTCTTCTTCTTCTCGTTTCACAATAGCTAGTTGTTTCTCTGCAAAATCCCTAAGTTCTGGTCCTTTGTAACCAAAATCTTTTCCAATTTTAACGAAAGATTCTAATGTAGCCATCTTGAAGTTAATAATCTATTTATTTAATCAATAATATATATTAATCAACAATCTAAATCAACCAATCAATTATATGTGCCTAGTGGACAACGTAGTACTATTACTAGAACAGTGTACCAAGTACTCTTCAATATATGCCTCATATAATCAAGGCAAGATATAAATTTATAGTTATTTATCAATATATTATACCATCATGCCATAGTCATGATGAACAACTAATAGTGACTTGGACTACTAGTGCAGATTGTTGCAATTATTCAGTTTTTTTCTTTTTTTTCTTCAAAATTAATCAAAAATGTTTTTATATTATTATTTTCCTATACTTAATTTAAGTTATTATCATTGCTATATCAATTATTAATTAAGAAATACAAAAGAAACCATAAACTAAAGTTTTACAAGACAATAGCACATCACAATTGACGAATGCAGACATAAAAATGATTATACGAACGAAATATAACAATCGGAAGTACTCAAGTAGAGTCAAGGTTGAACCAAATCTAGGTCAAAGCACGTACACTATAAACGGTGACGTCACAGGACTCTATAACTGACAAATATGTAATAATTATAAAATAAACAATAGCAAGGTTGAGAATGGACGTAATAGCTTACAAACAACGACGAAAAATGAATAAAACTGAAACTTAGTACAGAAAAATACACCAGATATCACATCACTTTACAACTAACACCTAATATTGGATTTTTGCAATTACAAGCAGATAGTTCCAAGGTAATTTATTTGGGGATCTCTTGTATCAAAAATTGCAACAATTCAATAATCCCTAGGAACAATCAGAACTATTGCGGTCAGCTGAAGCGACGTAACGTCAGCTCTGATTCCCGCCAAACAAACCCGCTTAAACATATACAAACATACGAATATTATATAAATACAAGTAAAATACATGAGCCAGATATGCCTACTAAAGAAACATGGACCACAATTGCTTTACCAAACCACAAACGGGTACTTAGCTTTTTGAGTTCGATAATTTCCCCCGAACAGTGCTGGCATGCACCAACGGTACAGATAGGTGTTTCTTGAAGCTAGTATTGAATGTTCGAAAGTACTGGTTCTCTTCTGGATCCATTTATAGCTCTTGAGTTGACGTTCGACAAGATTTCAAACGGTCTTGACTTTTGACTTTCATCTTGCACACAGATTGATGACGTTGTGTTGCCCTTGAGTTGTTATGCGTACAGCGTCATAATTTACAAGTCACGTGGGCTTCTACAATCGTAAACATTTCTTGGCAATGCAAACTTTTTGTCCTTTTTGAATTAAATTTGATCTCATTTAGGCATGAAGAAGAAAAAATTTTTGTTCCCCGCGATGGCCGCCACTTTTCTGTTACCGCACTTTTCTAGCTGGTGACTTCAGTTCGTGCGGCAACGTCGTTTTGACATAATTCCTGCTTTATTGATTTTTTTAGTAAATGTTCGTTAGCTCTGGTCATCTACTATTTAGGTTCTCTGTTTAAAATTAAGTCTTTATGTTTAGAGCGCATCGTGCTTTGGTTGTAATGGTGAATGATGAGCCAAACTGGTGAAACACTTCAATAGCATTCAATTAAAAAGGCCGCTGTGTTAAGAGTCCACATAGTACATTTATTCAGCATGAATCCAACAAGACATTGATAATCATCAAATAAATCAAATAATCCGTCTCTTGAGTTTACATCAGTAAGTCGTCATAACGTCAGGCCATTTACACGTGACTCCGTGGATCGGCAATCCGGTAGCGAATGGCTGGAGTTAAGCGATCAATATTATTCTGGATACTTCTTAATCTAAATTGCTCCCTGTATATTATATCCGATCTGAAGAATATTCCACTTCATCAAAAATGAGACGTTACTAGTATCCATATCCCATAGGCAGACCCTGGTGCCATATAATACATAAATCCTTCACATCAATAGCATTATCACGGGAGTCTTCCAAAATCGCGTCCGTCTAGGACCACGGTCAACATAAAAAGGGTACAATTACAATGTCGTCACGTGCTAGCTTATCAACACAACACGTCATCCTAAAACTAAGCAACTTGTACACTGCGCGTTCACTACCATGAAGCGCGAAAACATAAATTATATTATTAATGCTCTCTAAAGGGAGATTCCTTTCCCTGACGAAGGCCTTGTGGCTGCAACGTTGGCTATTTTCTTTGTCTTTTGTCCTCGTAAGACGAATCACCTTTTTTCATTTTTTTATCATACCCATTCATTCTAATAAATCATCATCATTTATCTGTGTGCTCCCTTTAGAGCATGTAGCTAGCACTGCAGCTGGTCCCCCTGCAGGAAGCCTGTACTTAGCCATCACACGCTCTTGCAGCAGTGGTTTCTGTGACAATTTGTTTTACATGATGAGGTTACCAGCCTCATGCACAGGCTTAAGTTAGTCGCCTTATACAACTATAATGTTGGTAGTGGAGGATTTATTTCACTTTACTATGCACCTGAAGACATGAGTGCAATACATACTGGAGGATAAAACCATATATGCTTAATGTTAGTCTCATTCAGGCTACTAACCTGCTAAACCTGAAGACACACCAAAGAGAACATATAGAGAAAATAAGCCTTTCAGATGAGAAGTTTATAGCAAGATTGTGACACAGTTTTAATTCAGATCTGAAGTCTGTCAGAATCTGACATTTTCAAATTTCTAAAAAGTTTCAGAATTTTTTGGATTGGTTTTAAAAACAATAGTTCTTTTTGTTACTGCTATTCATTTGTGACATGACTGATTTGCAGCAAATAACCTGACGTTATTACATGGCTTGTACTTGCTACAGTTGACCAGCAGCCTCGCAGGAAGCCTGCGACAATATCATCATCAATTTCATTTTTGCTCCACATGCAGCCACCAGCATTTGATCCCTTTGTGAGAAGCCAGCACCAAGGATTCACATGCTGTTGTGGTGATCGTTTCTGCAGCAATTTGTTTGACATGGTCAGTTTTCCAGCCCCATTTTAGTCGCCTTGAACGACATGCTTGAGGGAACAATTGTCTTGTTCTTTCTTTGTCTCCTCAGAAACCTTCAAGAACTATGCGGAGCATATCCATGATATACAAGATATTAAAAAGAAATTAAAGGAAATTAAAAACTTATGACTCCGAATGAAATGTTTGCTAAGAAAGACACATGGAAGCCTCATCATTCATCAATAATTAAAGTACCCATTTTTAGTTTAAGTTTACCAACTCTCCTGTCATTTTATTTATTGTTAATAATTTAGTTTTATCTGTACAGAGTGTAAATGAGAACTTATGCATTAAAAGATTACTGTTGATTAATAAAAAATAAGTCTATCGGCTTTCGTAAGCTTAATTTTAGACAAAAACGTTCTTTTTTTGGATGGCTAAAAATGGGACTTGCTAAAGTGCCAATGCTGCTGGTTCCTTAGATTCGTCTCTGTGGTGAGGGCACGTTTCCAGATCAGTCAAGAAGGAACCGCACCTGGTCACAGCAAGAATTTTCACAACCCGTGGAATGTAGGTTTCAAGTGTCAACTAAAAGCTTTGAGCCACAGGATGGTAGTGCAGTAAATGATCTCTTTGGGTCGTATGACAAATAGTCGGGTCGCCTCGTACTGGTACCACAAACTTTAGAGGGAATAAAAGAACAAATCCCACTGCTAAATCTTTATTTTCCTGATGTTAATCGGGCGCTTTTCCCGCTGTCTGTTATCCCTTTGTTTTCTCTCATTTTTTACTCTACATGAGCGTACATCGTATCATTCAGGGCGTGTGATGAAAAATCACCAGTATGTCAGTTAATTTAATGAACGATTTGTGACTGGACAGCGGCAGTGGCTTGTGCCTGAAGGAACATATTAAGTTTACATACATTCACAAAATGATAATATACAACTATGGACAGGTTGATGTAATCATCACTCACTCCCTGCTCCATTTGGAGTCTGGAGTTACCTCTGCTTTTGGTTCTTCCATGAGAACTAGTATGAAGCATACACCAGCGCTTGCTGTGGTGGTTCATAAATGTATCCTTTTCACATGCTGAGGTTGATAGCCTAGTATGAATCTTTAACACCACTAGCATTGTAGCAAGTATAAACATGTCAAATTCAAAATATAAGAAATATGTTACAACTCACCTCAATAATTGAGAAATCTTAGACTTCTTGCTCGGGTAAATAGTCTTGGCAACTTGATATAGTTGCCTAGAACACACGTCGGGGTATTTAGTTCTATTAAAATTCCTTATGTGACTGTAAGTCCTGTATAAGTCCGGTTTCTGTATGAATAACTTCTTAGGGTTTCTTTGCCGTAGTGTTCAGAAGTGTTCCTCTAAGTCAGGTTCTATTTAAAGTCAGAATCTTAACTTCTATTCTCTCTTGGCTTCAGTCTGAGCTGTCTACTTGGCGATTTCAGGAATGCAGTCTCGTATGTCCAAAATGTTCTACATTATATTATATTTCAGACTTCACCCTCACACTCTTGTTGTCTTGCTACTTGGCAACTCCCAATCAGAGCGATTGTATATGACAACTCGAATTGCCAAACCAATGGCATTCACAGTTCTTAGTATGATAGAGTAGTGCTTATGGAAATGCTTATGGAATTTCCTGCGTGACTCATATGTTTGAGAATTTAAACAGCCACTTTCCATATATGGAATTGTGATGTCCGTACAGTGTTGTCAAAGTTTACTTATATCACACTTCAAGCTCCCTCTTCAAAATGTCTTCCACAATTGCGTTTATCTATAATCATCTATCCCAAGTAAATCTACTGTTGGATCTGAAGTGATTATGCAATCTTGAACAAACACTTCATGCTCGCATTTTCCAGGAGTCAATATGGTATTATCACGTTTAGTGATTCAATTAATCTCTCAGGGATGGGTGATTGTCAAGCCCTGTCATGAAACGTGAACAAAGATAGTAAGAAAAAAACGTAACAATTCTGAGTAGAGTATAGGCACGAAAATTATGTGCTTTAAATATGCTGAAATAATACTAATAGATAACAAAGGCAATGAGAGCAAATTACGAAAAAGCAAACGAGCCGTGTTGTCACAACACTATACATAATGAAGAATATATTGGTATAGCATTTGATAATTCTCAGTTTGAATATATGAGTTAGTTGTTTAGATATTAGTATGTGTCTCATGTTGTTGAATGTAGCTCTGGCCGTTCCTATTTAGATCATACCAATTCCTGACCGCAAGGTCTTTAATACCTGAACATGCGCCCTAATATAACTGACAGAACCAGCGTCTAGGTTGAACGGGCACACCTCACCAAAAGGAGTGTTTCGTAGCTACCATCTTCTGTTATTATATAACAAAGATATGAGAAACTCTTGACTTGTTCCAGGATTCTTCCTTTTATTCTTATCTTTAACGTTGGCTTATCACCCGATTTGCTAATTATTATAGTTTTTGTTGTCTCAAAGTGTACAACATAGGCAATAATACAAGACAAATGAGTCTCATGACTAGTCATGATGATGAAGAAGTATTAATGGTGGAGTAGTTTACTGATGTAGGGTAAAGAGAGAGGGCTATTACCTCACGGTGAGTGACAGTTACGTCCTCAATGGATAGTCAGGATCCTATTTAGTTCCCTTCTCTTTATCCAGCTCATGTGTGTCTCCACGAATACTGCTTGTGTGGCCACATCCAAGGCAACAGATTTAGTTGACTGGCTAAACTGTATGAGTGAGGTAGGAGTAATCCTACTCAAGGGAATGTCCATCCCTAGTACACAAAGCCCGAGACGGTGAGTGAGGCGGAGGAATCTAAAACGATCAACAGCTCACAAAGCGAAGGTGGGTGGCGCACTAGAGGCGTGTCGGGCTTAGGGAAAGAAAACGGCTAGCCACTGTGGAAGAGACTGGAGACGTACTGCATACGTCCTAAAGAATGTAATGAAATCACAACAAAAAGATATGTAGAGAACTCTTGGTCCCCTGGGGAGGAATCTACTGTACAAAACAACAGGGAAGAAGCAACTCATCTAATGAGTAAGGAAGTCAGTAATGACGAGTGTTCCCCAAATTCTGTTGAAAGGAAGCATTCTGAGAAAGACCACCTACAAACTAGTAGGAGGAGCCTAATAATAGGAAAATGGAATGTCAGAACTTTAAACGAAGGAGAAAAGCTAGATAATCTAATTTTAGAGGCATGAAATATGAAGCTTGATATACTGGAAGTTGCAGAGGCAAGATTATTAGATACAGACTACATAAAAAGAGACTAATACATGCTTATACACCCAGGAAGAGAAAAACATTGAAGAGGAGTAGGAATGTTAATAAAGAAGGAATTAGAAAAAATTTGTATGTAGATACTGGACACACAATGTCAGAATGATGTCACTGAAAAGGAGAGCGAAGCCATTTGACATATCAATGTTAACAAACTTATGCACCAACTAAAGAATACAACGAAGAAGAAATAGAGGAATACTATGAAGAGCTACAACACACACTTAAACCAGTCAAATCTACAGATGTGTTGATAGTAATGGGTGATATGAATTTAAAAATATGAAAAAATACAAGAAAATTGGGTGATATGAATATAAAAATAGGGAAAGGGAAAATACAAGAAAACAAGAATCGCATGGATTGGAGGAAAGAAATGATAGAGGAGATAGACATCAGTTCTGTGAAGAAAACCAGCTGGCTACATGTAACATCTTTTTTGAACACCACCCTAGGAAACTATACACATGGAAAAGCCCAGGAGATATAACAAGAAATCAAATTGACTTTATCATGATCAAACATTGATTTAAGAACAGTGTCACAAGCACAAAGACACATACTGGCGCTGACATAAATTCAAATCATAACCTGGTCATCATCAAAGTAATATAAAGCTGAAAAGAACAAGAAACAGAAGAAAAGAGGAACCCAGATATAAAGATCAGCACCGAAACAACCAGATATTTAAAACAATATCTTCTTGATGTCAAAAATAAGTATGGAACAATACAGAAGAAAAAGACCCTGAATAAAAAGTAATCACAAAATATGAATGTTTCAAAGCAAGCATACATCCAGTAAATACACATTTACATTAAAAAAGTTGATAAAAATCAAATTTGGATGACAGATGACGTTGAATTTTTATTGGCAGAAAGAAAGAGAGCAAAAAACACTAGAATATAAAACAATAAACAAAGACAGACGTCTCCTTCTTCTTTGATCCTTAGCCGCCGACCGTCAAGGCAGTCAGTGGCCATCACGCCTAGTGGCGTCTTGTAGGGCAACAACAAATTCCACTTTGCTCGGTCGGTGGCCATCCTTCATTCAGTGCTCCAACTCTGGTTCATTCTTTGCATCTCAGCCTCTACAGTCCTCGCCAAGTTGTTTTTGGTCGGCCTCTCTTTCGTTTTCTTTCAGGGGTCCAAAGCATAGCTGTTCTTGTGATGGAATCGGGGTCTCTTCTGAGGACATGGCCAACCCAGCTCCAGCGTCTGCCAGCTATGATGGTGTGCATGTCCTCTTGCTTGCTCCGAGTAAGCAGATCTTAGTTGGTGATGGTATTCGGCCAAAAGATTCGGTGAATTTTTCTTAGGCATGTTGTGTGAAAAGAGGACAATTTCGATATTTCCTTCTCTGTAACTCTCCAGCTTTCCGCACGATAGAGAAGCACAGAAAGCACACAGCTCTGATATAATCTTAATTTTATGCTGTATTGAGAGGATTTCCAGATGTTTAGGCTAAAAAAGGCTGCTCTTGCTTTGTTCATTCTGTTGTTGATGTCTTTGCTTGCCCCGCCGTCTGGTGTTACTATGCATCCTAGGTATGTGAAGGTGTCTGTCTGTACCAGTTGCTGATTCCTTACTAATATGGGTTCAGGGTTGCTCACATTGAGCGTCATGACCTCTGACTTCTTTAAATTGATGTTCAAGCCCACCTGCTGGCTATACTTATTCAATCTATCCGTTTTTTTTTTTTTTTTTCCTGGATGTGTTGATGTGAATGTGTTAGTAGTGCAATGTCATCTGCATATTCCAGATATTCCAATGTAGAAAATGTAGTCCATCTTATTCCTCATGGACTGCCCTCTGTTGTCTGGCGCATCACCCAGTCTATGAGTGTTAAAAATAGAGTGATTGATAAGGGGCATCCCTGTCGTACTCCTGTCTTCACCTCAAAGGTTAGGTTGCTCTGCCCAACACTTCACGTAAAGTTGGCATAGAGGCTTTTTATGATTGACACTATGCAACTTGGAATTCCATAAGCCCTCAGTATTTTCCATAAACTGTCCCTATGTATACTGTCAAAAGCCTTTTCAAAATCAACGAAATTAATGTACAACTGTCTTTGTCATTCTGAGCACTGCTCTATAATGTTCCTGGGAGTAAATACAAAGGGATTGACATAAGTCTTAGGCCTGAACATGAAGGACATGTCACAGAGAGCTGAAATTTTGTATAGTGTTTATTCCTTTTCAATATAGCCACCGTCTGAATTGACACACTTCTGCAATCTCTGCTTGACCTTGAAAAGACCTTGGGAGTAGAACACCCTATTTTTCAAACTAAACCAGTCATCACATGCCAGTATAACCTCTTCATCGCTGTCAAAATGATTTCCTTTTAGCTGTTTTTTAAGATTTGGGAATAGAAAAAAGTATGATGGAGCCACTGATCATTACAAACACAAAGTTCCCCCATAAGCGCATACATGCATACACTAGATGTGAACCAACCAAGAATGAGAAGTCAGTGATCGACTATGCCATTGTTCGGAGAAGCTCATTCGGATATGTCCGAGATGCAAGAGTCTGGAGGGGGCCAGAGATTGGAAGTGATCACTACCTGCTAACAATCAAACGAACAACTGAAAGAGTTGCTCAGCCTAGGAACTGCCCAACATCACGCAAGAAACCAAGTAAACGAGCAGGAGAAATGAGCATTAGGACCTACAAGCTGAGAGAGCCAGAAATTAAGACCAGATATCAGGGGCTTATTGCTACAGCAGTGAGCAACACAGAAGAACGACCTGATGACTTGGAAACCCTCTGGAATAAATTCAAGGATATCATAAAGACAGCTGCTGCAGAAGCATGCGGTGAAGTCCGACTTGGGAACCAGAGAAAGAGGACACCTTGGTGGACAGAGGAAAACAAAGAGAAAATAAGAGAGAAGAAAATGGCATGGAAACAATACTTAGGAGCTAAAAACACAACAGGACAAATGGAAAAATATAGAGAATATGTGACACTCAGAACAGAAGCAAAGAACAAAGTGCTAGCAGCAAAACAGAAGTCCTGGGAAGAATTTGGAGAAAAGCTAGAAAAAGATGTACAAGAAAACCAGAAATTGTTCTATAAGACCCTAAAGAACATGAGGAAAGAAAAACAATGCCCTCTCAAATTTATAAAGGACAAGCAAGGCAAATTGCTTACTGCCCCGAAGGAAGTAATGGAAAGATGGAAAGAATATTTCTCAGAACTCCTGGATGGTGAGCATGATGAAGCATCAGAAATGATAACCACTAGCACAGAAGAGAAAACCAATGATGGTGAAGATGACATAAAGATGGAAGAACTGAGGGCAGCACTAGAGAAAATCAAGATGGGCAAAGCAGCAGGGCATGATGGTATAACACCAGAAATGGTTAAGTACATGGGAGCATCAGGAGACCTATTACTCTTAAAGGTCCTACAGGCAGCATGGTGCAACAAGACCATACCAAAGGATTGGGAGATTGCCATCATAACACCAATTTTCAAAAAGGGTGACAATCGACAATGTGGAAACCATAGAGGCATATCCCTTCTCAGTGTCCCTGGTAAAATCTACTCTAGAATCCTAGAGCAGAGACTCCGACGCCTAGCAGAGCCACAATTGGATGAGGTCCAGTGCGGATTCCGAGCAAACCGAAGTACTCAAGACCTAATCTTCACACTCAGACAGCTGAGTGAAAAGGCCCTTGAGTATAAGAGTGAGATCCATCTTTGTTTTATAGATCTGGAAAAGGCGTTTGACAGGGTCCCCTGGAGCAAACTTTGGGACTGTTTGGCAAGGAAGAATATTCCAGCACCTCTGATTCATGCTATACAGAGCTTCTACAAGTCTTGCAGAAATTATGTGAGGACAGCAAACCATAAGTCAGAAGAGTTCAGAACCACCACTGGTGTAAGACAAGGTGATATCCTATCACCTTACCTCTTCATACTCCTTATGGACGATGTCACCAAGGCATGTAAGGAGAGAACAAGAAAGTATTCAGTGGGGTACTGGAAGATGAGACAGGTCTATATTTCGGAGCTGGCATTTGCTGATGATGTTGCCCTGATTGCTAAATCAGAGGCACATCTCCAATCCAACCTGCAAGTCTGGAAGGAAGAGCTGGAGAAGAGAGGGATGGCCATGAGCAGCTCTAAAACAAAATCCATGGTGATATCACGAAAAGAAAGAAAACATCAGATTAAGTTGGGAGAACAGGTCCTGGAGCAGGTCGACCACTTTAAATATCTCGGAGCTATTATAGACCGAAAGGGAGGCATCAAAGAAGAGTTGGCCACTCGAAAAGCAGCGGCTGGGAGACTTTTTCAGGCCATAAATCGTGGATTCCTCAGCAAGAAAGAGGTTGGTAAGAAAACGAAGATGGCTGTATACCGCTCCACCTATGTCCCAGTCTTGACATATGGATGCGAGTCGTGGGCAATGACTACAACCCACAAAAGCCAGATCCAAACCTCAGAAATGAGGTATCTGAGGAAAGTGGTTGAAGTAACAAGAAGAGACATGGTCCGCAACCAGACGATCCGTCAAGGCCTGAAATCCCATCCGCTGCAGACCCAAATAGAACAGTCCCAACTAAGATGGTTTGGCCATGTCTGCAGAATGGGAGAAGATCGGCTACCACGACAAGCATGGGAAACAAAGAGCCAGGGATCCAGACCTCCAAGACGACCCAGAGTCCGCTGGGAGGACAACATTAGACAATCTTTGAAGGACCGAGGACTAGAATGGAACCAGGCCAGGAAGAAGACAGCTGATAGAATGGTCTGGCGCTCTCTCTTCCAAACCTTTACACCTCACGGTAGAAGGGGAACGACTAAGTAAGTAAGTATGATGGAGCCAAATCTTGAGAATATGGTGGGTGTTGAAGAATTTCAACATTCAAATCGTTGGCTGCTAGCTGCACAAACCGTGCTTTGTGAGAGGGCGCGTTGTCTTGAAGCAAAGGAAGATTTTGAGTGCGCGTTATCCCTCATTTCCTGGTCACAACCTTTCTTAGTTTTGTGAGAAGATCTGCATAGTACTGTCCATTAATTGTGTTGCCACGAGGCAGATAATCTTTCAAAAGGACACCTTTGCCGTCCCAAAAACAGTCAGCATCACTTTTCCTGCAGACTTCTGCGCCCTGAGCTTGACAGGTGTTGGGGAGCCCGGGGTGTTCCATTGCATGCTGGCAATTTTGGATTCGGGGTCATAATGGTGTACCCAAGTCTCATCTACTGTCACCATGGTCTCCAAAAAATTTTTTGACTGACACCTTTTGAGCAACTGTTGACAGCAATTTACCCTCGTTTGCTTCTGTTCACGTGTCAACAGTCTCGGAACCCGGCGTGCACACACTTTTCTCATGTTGTGTAAAATTCTATAAACTGTTCTTTCATTTAGTTTTACTCTACTAGCTATCTCCACAATTGTCATTTTTCGATCCTGGTCAATGATTTTCTTCACTCTTGTTGCATTTTCATCGTTGCACTCTGAGGCTGGTCTACCAGATCTTGTCAGATCAGCAACATTTGATCGGCCGCACTTAAACTGTTGACACCAGTTTTTTACCGAAGTATATGAAGGACAAGAATCACGAATCACTGGTTCCATCTCCCTGTGTATTTCTGTAGGTGTTTTTCCCTGAAACATCAGAAATTTTATCACAGCTCTGGCCTCCTTCTTTTCCATTGTTTTGTCAAATCTTTGGAGCAGCAGATCCTGTCAATAGGGTACATTGCGCCGTGCACCGTAGCGGGAAAACCCATCGAAGAAACAAACGCGTACTTTATTCAGTGCAAATATGATGAACTTTAAATGTGCCAAGTTTCATCTTCCTCCTGTGTTTCCTTCATGGTCAGGCCCAAGACTTATGTCAATCCCCTTGTATATATGATCTACACATCTTCTGTTCTTTCTAAATCCTGCTTGTTCTTTCCTCAGTTTGTGGTCTACTGCTTTTGAAATTATCTG
This sequence comes from Oreohelix idahoensis, assembly GCA_024509875.1. NCBI lineage: Eukaryota > Metazoa > Mollusca > Gastropoda > Stylommatophora > Oreohelicidae > Oreohelix > Oreohelix idahoensis. Next base: position 57,443 of record JAMPIV010002922.1, read on the forward strand.
TACAATTATCCTTCTTAGTATTTTGCTGGGAACAGAGAAGAGTGATTCCTCTCCAATTATTGCAGACTGCAAGATCTCCCTTCTTGGGCAATTTGACAATTATTCCTTTGTTCCACTCTGTTGGTGTTGTCCCTGTTTTCCAGACTTGTGCAAATAGTGGTTCTAATAGTTCTGCTGCTAGCTCAGGGTCTGTCTTAAATAGCCCTGCATTTAAGTTATCATGGCCAGGAGCTTTTCCACTCTTTAACACTTTGATTGCTGTGATGATTTCTTCTTTTCGTGGAATGTCTGTGTTAACATATAGATCGTTTTCAGCCTCAGGAACATTCAATTGTATCTCTGGTGGTTCCTTGTTCAGAGTTTCTCTGAAATGCTCTGCCCATCTTGTTTCCTGTCCGTCTGCTGTCGTGATGAGATTTCCTTTCTTATCTCTTACTAATGTAATATTGTTTGCACCTCGTTTTCCGCTGATGAATTTAGTTATATTGTATAATGTGCTTTGTTCATTTCTCAGTGCTGCCTCTTTTGCCTGTCTTGCAAGATCGTCTAGGAAATTCCTTTTGTTGGCTCGGGTTTGGCGTTTAACTTCCTTGTCCAGCTGACTGTACTGTTCACTATATAGTTGCTTTAACCTGGGGGACTTCGCTTCTGTTTTCTTTCTTTTCATTTCCTTTCTCATCGTTATGGTGTTTAATGTTTCTGGTGTTATCCAGGCTTGCTTCTTCCTTTCCTGGAATCCCAAGCATGATTTGCTGCTTTCCTTACATATTTTTGAAATGGTGTTGAATTTCTGGTCTATATCATCAGTCAATGCCTTTTCCTGACTTTTGGCAAATCGATAACGTTTCTTTATGTCAGCCGCAAAAGCTTTTCTGGTAAGAGGGTCCTTCAATTTGCGGATGTCAAACCTTTTCTGTGTAGTTGTAGTTGGTCCAGCCCTTCTTAGTTTCACTTTCAGTTTTGCTAGTACTAAATGGTGATCACTTCTCACATCTGCACCTCTTCTTACCTTCACATCTTGTAATGCATGTCTCCATCTACCGTTAATCATGATGTGGCCTAACTGGTTTCTGTCCCGACCATTTGGTGATTCCCATGTTAATTTGTGAATTTTTTAATGTGGAAAAAAGTGTTCCTCCAATGACCAGGTTGTTAATGCTACAGAAACTTATTAATTTATCCCCATTTTCGTTTGCTGTTCCGCTGCCGCATTTCCCCATTACTCTTTCATTATATGTATTGTGTGTACCATTCCATTTCTTTCTGCAGTTGTTGATAGAATTCATCCTTGACCTCTTCATCGCTATCATTCGTTGGTGCGAATCATTGTATTATTGTAGTATTGGTGAATCTCCCTCTCAATCTTATCAGTCTGTTGTTGATGGGTTTCCATTCCAGTAATGTCCTTGTTGCTGTCATTTTCGACGGAGTCATCTGTCAAGTTATTTGCTTATGTTTGTATCATAAGTATAATTGTGTCTTTACCTGCGATGTCAGGTTGATTAGGGGTTGTCTTCCCTTGTTTATTCATTCATTGTGTTTGACCTTTAGGGTCAGAGGTTGACAGTTCGGCGTAGGCCTATGGGAAGGTTTTTTAAGCGGGAGTGAGATATACTTCCGGGAAGCCGGGAGGTCCTGTTTTTCTGAAGGGACCAAGAGTCCATTGTTTTTCGGGGAGAATCTTCGAAGTAACTGCTATGGCAGTTTTCCCCAGTGAATCTCTGGGCGTCGGGATGACGACAGAATTCCTTGTGATGTTCTGAGGATTCATTTGCCAGGTAATACCGACCTTTATGCATTATTACGCTTTTCGGTGGCAGAACATGTAAAGGATTACCTAGGGTGAACAGCAGCTCACTGATCCGCCATTTCAGAACTTATATATTTGTGCTCGAGGTAGCCATCCAAGACTGTTAGTCTTATATTGTCCAGAAATCCAGTGACGAAGATATATTGTGGGAGCCGCAGATTGGCGGAACTTCTATCTACAATAAGTATTACTGCAGGGTTGATGATAACCTATTTAACAGAAGTACACGGCCGACGTCAGAACGAGGCCTGTGCTTTCGGCTATTATACTACAGCCTGATAATGTGCAATTGGCGGGGAGTGCCAAGTTGCACCTATGTGTCATAGTAACTAAGGCATCTGACGCGTTTAGTCAGAGACGCCAAGGGCGACGCTACGAACTGTCATTATTGAAGAACTTTGCTATTGACCATGCACGTCTATTCTGATGTTTACCTTTTTGAATGCCAAATGTATACCTATCGATGTCAGGTCAGCATGACCTTGTTACACTGACTGTTCCTGTTGATATTATGTGTGTTCCCGTCAATAAATGTCTTGAAACATGCCTGCAGTGTCAAAGCATCCTTGATTACTGCATGTGAGAGTATGGGTTGCAGGATCTACATCTATACGAGCCTAAACACATTCGCGCCTTCATTCGCACCCACACTCAATTCATCATACGCTCGCACTACACATCTAACAACATGTATACTGTCTTGGGCCAGTGATCACATCAACAAAGAAAAAAAGACAGTTACATTTCTGGTGGACCAGTTACGTGGGCTCTTATGATACATTTCTTGTCGCCAATGTGGCCTAGAAACTTACATTTCTGATGGACCAGATCTGTGGGTTTAAAAAGAACAGAGCGAGCATTTGACATTATTGTTGACATTTATGGATCCAGAAATTTACATTCCTGGTTGGCTGTTACATGTATGATGTCTCCAGTTTTGTCGAGAAAGTTACAAGAAGGACAAGTACACATTACACTTCTGATCTGTGGGTCTAAGCTACACACGGGACAGCCGTAACACACAGCGCTAATTCTACACTTGCAAGTTTTGGCTACAACAGGACAGATATAGGTCATCAACGGTTGACCCAAATAAACAGTACGAGCATTTATATTATAATGCTACATAAAGCATAACAAGACATGTACTGAAGTTAACTACTAGGCATTTGCTACGTGGACCATAACTGCATAGAAGGCGGGTTCCTATTGTAAACAGTACTGCTGGTTGTTACACGTTTCATTCAACAACAGACTTTTCTAGGTCAGAGCATTCAAGCTACATTGTTGGAGGTCAAGTGTCTGTAAACAGTACGTGAAAATAGTAAACATTCAATGTGCAAGCCCTAATTTGAGAAGGTCATAGTAACTTTGGTTCGTGAATACCACTTTATGTTACAGTGGATTTGACGTTCAGTGCGCGTTTGACATTTCGTTTCTGTGTTCGCAAGGAGCAAGAAATTTATTTTAGTTTCAGCTGTGACTGAACTTGTTCTGCAACACATTGAAATTGATTGCTATATGTTTATGTCACTTCTACTGTTTTTGTGTATTTTTCTGCGGGTTTTTCGGTTGGTGGGTCTTACGGTAAATATGCCACTTGATCGAGGCTTACTGTAAGCGTTCTGTAGGTGCAAATTTTCTTAATTTGGAAATTTGCTAGTGACAATTGGTCGCTATTGATGTTAGCTGTGATGTAATTGTACTTAACGTTGTTTTTTTTGTAATATTTTGTCTGTTTTTCAGTTTTGATTGTCGATTTGTTTTGTTTGTATTCTGTAGGTCTCTCCTTTCTTGTGTATTTCTCTACACATTTTTGGTTAAAACAGTGTTGCCATTTGTATTGTTTTGTATCTTTGTCTTTGTATTTTTTTTTTTTTGGTTGTACTACATTACTGTCATGCACAGTCTACATACACATACTTGGTCATGTTTTGATATTATTGATAAGGTAGACTCTTCATATAGAGTTTCTTAATAAAATATTATTATATAAGATATTTATACAAGTTCTTTGATAAAAGACTTGTTATCTACAAAGATTGAGACAAGGTGAAATACATATTCAAGTTCTTTATAAAAAAGACTTGTGCCCATAGTGAGTGGGATATAAGGAAATTTTTTTTTTCCACAGGTACTCAGGTGATTTTTTGGGTACATTATAAACAAGACTAAGAGTGTGAAAGAAAGTGAAGTGAGTATACAAGTCTATCATTTCAGACTTGTCTCCCATTAAAGTGGGATAATTTAATATATTTGCTTCTGCAAGTTACTGATCTCAGTAGACAAGATGTCTACATTGGACTACTTTATTACACAAGGGAGAGCCCTTGATAAGACTGGTCAACAGTTAGAACAGTGGGCTGTTGCTCAGTATGACAAAGCATTAGCTGCTGAAGAGAGAAGGGCTGCTGCAGAGGAAAAAAAAAAACTATGGCTGAAGAGAAGAGATTAGAAAGAGAAGCAGCTGCTGAACAAAAAAGGCTAGACAGAGAAGCTGATATTGCTGCTGAACAAAAGAAATTGCAGATGCAGGTGGAGGAAAGGAGATTTGAAGCTGAACAAAAGAGATTAGACAAAGAGGCTGCTGCAGAGGAGAGGAAAGCTCAAGCTGCAGAGGAGAGGAAAGCTCAAGCTGCTGCAGAGGAGAGGAAAGCTCAAGCTGCTGCAGAGGAGAGGAAAGCTCAAGCTGCTGCAGAGGAGAGGAAAGCTCAAGCTGCTACAGAGGAGAGGAAAGCTCAAGCCGAGGCTGAAATTAGGAAAATGGAACACGAGGAAAGACTCGCAACTTTGGAGTTAGAGAAATTGAAATTGGCGAGTACGGGTGCTCAGCAAACAACTTCGAGTACGACAAAGGAGTTTGTTAGTAGGATTAAATTGCCTCATTTCAATCCTTTAAAGGATGACGTAGCAGATTATCTAGATAGATTCCAATTTTTGTGCGATACGCATAACATAAAAAAGGAAAAATATGTTGAACAACTGATGCCATTTTTTACAGGTGACACAGTGACTACTCTTATGACAATAGACGAACATGAGAGGACTAATTATGATGTTGTCAGGGCAGCATTGCTAAAAAAATATCAACTAAAACAAGAAGACTATCGTCTTCGTTTTAGGACAATGTTGCCAGAAAATGGAGTAGATTTCTCTGATTTTGTTACAAAGATACGTCGTACATTTACACGATGGGTTGAGTTGTCTCAGATTGAGAAAACATATGAAGGTCTAATGGACTTATTATTGCGAGATAAGGTTTTGTCATCTGTTAATGATTCTTTTCTTGCATTCCTTCATGAGCGTAAGCCTAAAAACTTAAAAGAAATGGAGGAATACTGTTGTCAGTATGCCACAGCACATCCCCATGCTACAGTTAGCAATTCTAAAGTGAAAGAAGGGTTGCCAGCTGCTTCGGCAACACCATATGGCCCTAATTTTAAAAAAAAATTTCAGGGTGCTCAACAAAATTGGAATAGGGGAAGTAATCAAAATTACACTCAGAAGCGGAGTAATCCAACACATGATGGTTCTTCGTCTATGCAGTGGAGACAAGATGGTAGTTCTCGTAATTTTAGTGGTAATAATTTGAGACACTTTCGCAAAGGCTATCCAAATAATAACTATTCAAATTTTCGAGGTAATCATTCTCGACGTCAAGATTATGACGATGGTGAATTTAGAAACCGGGATTCAAACCGGAATGATGAGTACAATAGACAATATGATCACAATTACAGGGGAAATGATAGTCGAAATAATTACAGGGGAAATGATAGTCAAAATAATTACAGGGGAAATGATAATCGAGGTAGACCTAGGTTTAACAAGAAAAGACCTTACCAACAGGCAAACTCTGCACAACAAGAGTTTGATGGAGCCTGTAATACAGCAAATGATAGTGGTAACTCTAGGGCTATCACTGGTTGTGCTTTCGATTTTGGGAGAGCAACTGAATGCCCCCAATGCTTAACATTGTTCGATTCATCGACTGTATCTACGCTAAGTTGTGGTCACCCTCTTCCTGCTCTACCTGCTACAGTTGCGCATGATGGGAGAGGATCTCTCATCTTACATAAAGGTCTAATAAATGATAGGCTAGTCTCAGTACTTTTCGATTCGGGATGTACTACCGTCGGGGTTAAGGAGTCTCTGATAGATCCTTGCTGTGCCACTGGAAAAACAATCAAATGTGTTACATTTGGTGGTACTATGGAAAGCTATCCTACTGCTATTATTAGGATTGACACTCCTTTCTTCACAGGAGATGTCCATGCATGTCTTCTTCCTAATCCTATTGCGGATCTTATAATCGGTCGTATTCATGGGGTTAAGGAATGCACCCCGCAACAAATTTCTAGTTGGGAAGAAAAAAACATTCAAACGGTCAATGCAGTGATGACAAGAGCTCAAGCTCTTAATCCCCCAACTTCATCTGATAATAGTAATGAAGTTGATAGCCAAGACGAGCACTTGGTGATTTCCCATGACTCGTTTGTTAAACGTCAAGAAGAGGATCCTTCTTTGAAGAAATACTTCCTTCTTGCAAAGAAAGGGGATCCCAATCAAAATACGAATCACAAATCGTATATTACTATGAAGAATGGTATATTGGTACGAATGGTACAACACTCGGACAAGTCTATGCATTCGCAAATTCTTGTGCCTAAGTGTATGAGAGCCTTAATTCTTCGGCATGCACACGATTCTCAGTGTGCTGGACACATGGGTTTTTCCAGAACTAAAACTAGAGTCCTTGCGTCATTCTTTTGGCCATTCGTGAATAAAGACATCCGAATTTATTGCCGATCTTGCAAAATTTGTCANGAGATCATGTCTCTAGGGGTCCGAGACATGCTGCTCCTATTCAGGCTGCAGATATTCCGATTCGGCCGTTTCAGAAAATGGCTATAGACATCATTGGTCCGTTCAAAATTAAGTCAGCCAGAGGACACCAATTTATCCTCACTTGCGTGGACATGTGCACGCGTTGGCCAGAGGCTATTCCTCTGAAGAGCATATCAACTGTCGATATCGCTGATGCTCTTTGGCTCGTATTTTCTCGTCTGGGATTCCCCGGAGAAATACTGTCGGATCACGGCACTCAGTTAATTTCGGACGTTATGTCTCAGGTAATGGCTACGCTAGACATTAAAAGGTCTCTCAGTAGTATTTATCATCCAATGTCCAATGGATTGGTAGAACGTCTTAACAGGACACTAAAGAACTTACTTGGCAAGATAACGGAGGATCATCCTGAAGATTGGGACAGGGTTTTACCTGCAGTCCTCTTTGCCTATAGAGAGGTTCCCAACGAGCATACAGGGTTTTCTCCTTTCGAACTTGTCTTTGGCGCGCAACCGCGCGGTCCAATGTCCTTGTTACACGATTTGATAACTTCCGATAATATTGACGATGATACACAATCGTCATATGAATATGTTATAGCTCTTAGAGAAAAGATTATCGAATCGTGCAGGTTAGCAACTTCATCTTCCGAATTTGCGAAAGAAAAAGCTAGGCGATTTGCTAATAAGAAAAGACGCCTACGTCAACTTTGTCCTGGAGACAAAGCATATGTCTTACTGCCCTCAAGAGAGAATAGACTTCTCATTTCTTGGAAGGGTCCATACACTATAGTCTCGAAAATTTCTGATGTCGACTATATTGTCGATGTGGATGGAAGGCATAAAACCTTCCATATAAATATGCTAACAGAGTTTATTGAACGTCCAGACTATTTACAGCCTATTTTCCAGGCGACGGACGACTCTCCAGTTCAACATGGTCACATCTCATCCCTGTCTGTTATACAGGATGAGGAAACTATTTTTTTCTGACGTGAACTTACCTCTTCCTGCGATTCCACTTACTTCAACGGAATCGTGGAGAGACGTTACAGTCTCTTCCAACTTGTCTTTTGAGGAACAGCGTCAAGTATCCTCTACGTTACAATCATATCAGGATGTCCTTACCGACATTCCTGGACACACAGATGTCATAGAACATGACATCATACTTACTGATCGTAATCCGATCAGAGTAATACCATACCCAATACCTATTCATTTTCAAGCACAAGTCGAGAAAGAATTGGATGAAATGATTCAACTACAAATAATTGAACCATCCACTTCAGCTTATTCTTCGTCGATAGTTATTGTTCGAAAGAAAGACAATAACATACGTCTTTGCGTTGATTATCGCAAATTAAATCAAGTTACGAAGTTCGATGCTGAACCTATGCCGTTATTAGATGATCTACTTATTAGACTTTCTAAAGCTAAATTCTTTACTAAACTAGACTTGTCGAAAGGTTATTGGCAAGTCCCACTGACGGAACACGCCAAACCTCTCACTGCTTTTTCGACACCTAGGGGTCTGTTTCAATGGAATTTTATGCCTTTCGGGCTTATGAACGCCCCAGCGACTTTCGTGCGCATGATGCGACGAATTCTATCAGATCGTGCAGATGTCATTGCATATTTAGACGACATCTGTCTTTTCAGCGATACTTGGGAAGAACACTATGTGGGTCTAAAGGAATTGCTATCTACTCTACGTGAGCATAGATTGACTGCTAAACCCTCTAAAGCTTTTGTTGGGTTTAGTGAAATTTCCTTCCTAGGTCATCGAGTTGGTCATGGTCTGTTGAAGACAGAGGACCAAAACATTTCAAAGATATTAAATATCTCGGTTCCGAAGACAAAAAAGCAAGTGCGTAGTCTCTTGGGATTGATACAATTCTATGGAAGATTCATTGAGAATCTGTCCTCCATTATGGCACCACTTTCAACGTTATTGAAAAAAGGTTCTCCTAATATGGTGCGTTGGTCCCAAGAATGCCAATCTTCATTGGATCAGGTTAAGAATTTGTTCTCATCTCATCCTATCTTAAGACTACCGACGATTGATAAGACTTTTGTCCTTCGTAGTGATGCCTCTTCCACTGGGATTGGAGCGGCACTAATGCAGGAATATTCAGGAACTCTGCATCCTGTAATGTATATTTCTAGGAAGCTGAATGCGGCAGAAAGGAATTACTCGGTTTTGGACCGTGAATTGTTGGCTATGGTTTGGTCCATTCTTAAGCTACAAAGGTTCCTTCTGGGCGCGCATTTCTTTATGGAAACCGACCAAAAAGCTCTTACGGCTATGCAAAGTAAGGATTTGAAGAGCTCGAGATCTACTCGTTATGCTATTGCTCTTCAGCCTTTCCATTTCACGGTGCGAGCTATCCGTGGTTCGGATAATGTGATGGCGGACATATTGTCTAGATGCCCACATGATTCCAGTTAAATCTTGTGTCCTAGTTTTTCCTGATATATTTTCAGACTTAGGTCTGTCCTTAATATCATAATATGTTGTAATACAAATGTATTTGGATGATGTTTAGATAATTTAACAAATTTCATTTTGTCCATCCATCAGTGATATGTTGCTAAAATAGCATTGACATTTGTATATTGCTATGATTATATTATTTAGTAATGTTTGATATATGATTGGTATTGCCAGCAACTTAGGTTTCTTGAATGGTATCCCTTAGTTTGTTTGGCTTAAAGGAAATATTTTCTCCTATGTTGGGAGATGATTTGTACCCTCTTCTATTGTACCTGATATTAGGTTCATTGTTTGCATGAGCACAGAAGTGATACTGGTGCTATCTTGCTCATGAACATATTAAAAAAAAAAAAAATTGCATTTTTTTTTTTACAGGGGGGTGGTAGTAATGTTGCTGTCATTTTCGACGGAGTCATCTGTCAAGTTATTTGCTTATGTTTGTATCATAAGTATAATTGTGTCTTTACCTGCGATGTCAGGTTGATTAGGGGTTGTCTTCCCTTGTTTATTCATTCATTGTGTTTGACCTTTAGGGTCAGAGGTTGACAGTTCGGCGTAGGCCTATGGGAAGGTTTTTTAAGCGGGAGTGAGATATACTTCCGGGAAGCCGGGAGGTCCTGTTTTTCTGAAGGGACCAAGAGTCCATTGTTTTTCGGGGAGAATCTTCGAAGTAACTGCTATGGCAGTTTTTCCCCAGTGAATCTCTGTGCGTCGGGATGACGACAGAATTCCTTGTGATGTTCTGAGGATTCATTTGCCAGGTAATACCGACCTTTATGCATTATTACGCTTTTCGGTGGCAGAACATGTAAAGGATTACCTAGGGTGAACAGCAGCTCACTGATCCGCCATTTCAGAACTTATATATTTGTGCTCGAGGTAGCCATCCAAGACTGTTAGTCTTATATTGTCCAGAAATCCAGTGACGAAGATATATTGTGGGAGCCGCAGATTGGCGGAACTTCTATCTACAATAAGTATTACTGCAGGGTTGATGATAACCTATTTAACAGAAGTACACGGCCGACGTCAGAACGAGGCCTGTGCTTTCGGCTATTATACTACAGCCTGATATGTGCAATTGGCGGGGAGTGCCAAGTTGCACCTATGTGTACCAGTGACTAAGGCATCTGACGCGTTTAGTCAGAGACGCCAAGGGCGACGCTACGAACTGTCATTATTGAAGAACTTTGCTATTGACCATGCACGTCTATTCTGATGTTTACCTTTTTGAATGCCAAATGTATACCTATCGATGTCAGGTCAGCATGACCTTGTTACACTGACTGTTCCTGTTGATATTATGTGTGTTCCCGTCAATAAATGTCTTGAAACATGCCTGCAGTGTCAAAGCATCCTTGATTACTGCATGTGAGAGTATGGGTTGCAGGATCTACATCTATACGAGCCTAAACACATTCGCGCCTTCATTCGCACCCACACTCAATTCATCATACGCTCGCACTACACATCTAACAACATGTATACTGTCTTGGGCCAGTGATCACATCAACAAAGAAAAAAAGACAGTTACATAGTTTCTCATTTCTGCCGTGACCTGTTTTAGTTTACCCGTCTCGTTCATTGTCCTGACATTCCAAAATCCTATTCTTGTATCATGTTTATCGGTCAGGACGTCATTTTTCATGTCAGTGGCTTCCTTTCGGCTTTCACCACTGACAGTCATACGAGCCTCAGACTCCGGATGTCCATCCCGCAGCAAAGTTTGTTCATTTGTTGTTGTTTCCGTAACTTCATTATTTTTTACATAGACAGGAGAAAGACAGACGTACTGTGTGTATACAATGTGACGGTTTTCGTCTCCCCTGCTCCGCAGTAGTGGTCCAACAATGACCAAATTGTAATGATGAGGGCATTCAAAGGTACCAACCTTCGCTCAAGATTACTCTTGACAGAGATATAAATAGAAGAATGATGATGGTTCTATTTCAGGGGCCTCACAGCAATGTGAAGAAATCACGCATGCCAACTAAGTTCCTCTAAGCCGTCACGAACTTTGTATCTTCCCGCTCATTCTGTGAAGTAAATTTTGATCGTGTTTTTTTAAGCTTCCAGCTGAAGGTGATTCAGCAATTATTAATTGTATAGTTCTAAATGTTTAGGTTACTTAACACGTCATGAGTCATGCGGATGCAGACATACAATTAACCCAATAGTGATTAATCCAATTTGAGCTTTAAAGGTATATATCAACAGGTTTAATAATCACTTAGAGTTTAACAATATTTAAAATAAATAACTTTGTCGAGAAAAAAAAGTGAAGTAGGCTTGCAGGGCGCAAAATAATTATAAATATTTTTGTCAACCCGCCCATATTGCTTCATGGGCGAGAAGTCCAATCAAGAGTAACCTTTTTGCATCTCAAATGCCAAAACCAATGATAAATAACTTGCTGATTTTGGTAGGGGTCTATCCCCCTGTCCCTCGTTTATCTAGAATATTTTTCAAGACAACATAAACTAACTTTCTCTGCATGTCATCTAAAAATTCAAGTGTTTGACTACATGACCATATAAGGATTTGCCTCTTCTGTTGAATTTTATCATCTTTATACTGCTTCATAGATCTATTACTGTTAATCTCTTTCAAGATATCACTTGTAATTCTTTCATACAACAAGATCTGGACTGAAACGAATACGTCTCTCTCGTGTTTCAAAAATCCCATTCGTTATCTATTTGTCCGTGCCTTAATCTGTCACCAGACTAACATTTATCGTGTGTTTTTACGCACGGCATATGCAACATTTAGCAACTTATCAGGCAACAACCTGGGTTTTCTTTTATCTCCCCAGATGGAAAGTCGGAGGTAACAATAGGCCGAGCTAGCGATAAACGATAAATCCAGTGGAAATTCCACTCCTGCGCTTAAATCCTTGCCTTATTGTCTTGTCGGAAGAGTGTTATACAATAGTACACTGACACTTCACTCTTATCACCAGGAGTTAATATGGTTTCAAACAAAAGTTGGCTATCAAAACAATTAGTAAGTGGTGGTCAATTAGGCCCACACATGACAAGAAACCTTGAACTATGAAGTGAAAAAGTCAAATACTGTAAGAGGGCAGAAAAAAGAAAGGGAAAATCACAGCGTCACGGGTTGCCTCTTCTTAGCTCTGCAGTATTGGTCCAACAGTGACCAAAACTCAAGCGTAACTAATGTGGGACTTCAAAGATGTCTACCTTTGCACAAGATTACTCTTAACCGAGTTGTAGATAGAAAGATAATGATGCTTCTACCTCAAGGGCGTTTCAGAAGATATTCAGAAAGCGAGAACAATGATGCACGAGGCTGAACAAATGTTAACTCTAGTATCTGCCGTCAACTTTTGTGAAGGATAGGGTTATCTTATAATTCGTAAGCTCGCTCAAGCCACCACCTGAGTTAATTCAGTGAATTTCCTCTTATTATTATTGCATAGCTCTGTTTAAGTGTATTTAAGAAATTGTCTGAGACATACGGATGTAGTACATTCAAAATGATTCAATCAACTTTAGATTTGTCTTTATACATGTAACAAATTTAATAATCTTACTTAGTCGTTCCCCTTCTACCGTGAGGTGTAGAGGTTTGGGAGAGAGAGCGCCAGACTATCATATCAGCTGTCTTCCTCCTGGCCTGGTTCCATTCTAGTTCTCGGTCCTTCAAAGATTGTCTAATGTTGTCCTCCCAGCGGACTCTGGGTCGTCCTGGAGGTCTGGATCCATGGCTCTTTGTTTCCCATGCTTGTCGTGGTAGCCGATCTTCTCCCATTCTGCAGACATGGCCAAACCATCTTAGTTGGGACTGTTCTACTTGGGTCTGCAGGGGGTGGGATTTTAGGCCTTGACGTATCATCTGGTTGCGGACCATGTCTCTTTTTGTTACTTTAACCACCTTCCTCAGATATCTCATTTCTGAGGTTTGGATCTGGCTTTTGTGGGTTGTAGTCATTTCCCATGACTCGCATCCATATGTCAAGACTGGGGCATAGGCGGAGCGGTATACAGCCATCTTCGTTTTCTTACCAACTTCTCTCTTGCTGAGGAATCCTCGATTTATGGCCTGAAAAAGTCTCCCAGCTACAGCTTTTCGAGTGGCCAACTCTTCTTTGATGCCTACCTTTCGGTCTATAATAGCTCCGAGATATTTAAAGTGGTCGACCTGCTCCAGGGCCTGTTCTCCCAGCTTAATCTTATGTCTACTTCTTCTCGTGATATCACCATGGATTTTGTTTTAGAGCTCCTTACGACCATCCCTATCTTCTCCAGCTCTTCCTTCCAGACGTGCAGGTTGGATTTGAGATGTGCCTCTGATTTAGCAATCAGGGCAACATCATCAGCAAATGCCAGCTCTGAAATACATACCTGTCTCATCTTCCAGTACCCCACTGAATACTTTCTTGTTTTCTCCCTACATGCCTTGATGACATCGTCCATGAGGAGTATGAAAAGATAAGGTGACAAGATATCACCTTGTCTTACACCAGTGGTGGTCCTGAACTCTTCTGACTTATGGTTTGCTGTCCTCACATAATTTCTGCAAGACTTGTAGAAGCTCTGTATAGCATGAATCAGAGGTACTGGAATGTTCTTCCTTGCCAAACAGTCCCAAAGTTTGCTCCAGGGGACCCTGTCAAACGCCTTTTCCAGATCTATGAAACAAAGATGGATCTCACACTTATACTCAAGGGCCTTTTCACTCAGCTGTCTGAGTGTGAAGATTAGGTCTTGAGTACTTCGGTTTGCTCGGAATCCACACTGGATCTCATCCAATTGTGGCTCAGCTAGGCGTCGGAGTCTCTGCTCTAGGATTCTAGAGTAGATTTTACCAGGGACACTGAGAAGGGATATGCCTCTATGGTTTCTACATTGTCGATTGTCACCCTTTTTGAAAATTGGTGTTATGATGGCAATCTCCCAATCCTTTGGTATGGTCTTGTTGCACCACGCTGCCTGTAGGACCCTTAAGAGTAATATGTCACCTGATGCTCCCATGTACTTAACCATTTCTGGTGTTATACCATCATGCTCTGCTGCTTTGCCCATCTTGATTTTCTCCAGTGCGGCCTTCAGTTCTTCCATCTTTATGTCATCTTCATCACCATTGGTTTCCTCTTCTGTGCTAGTGGTTATCATTTCTGATGCTTGACCTTGCTCACCATCAAGGAGTTCTGAGACATATTCTTTCCATCTTTCCATTACTTCCTTCGGGGCAGTAAGCAATTTGCCTTGCTTGTCCTTTATAAATTTGAGAGGGCATTGTTTTTCCTTCCTCATGTTCTTTAGGGTCTTATAGAACAATTTCTGGTTTTCTTGTGCATCTTTTTCTAGCTTTTCTCCAAATTCTTCCCAGGACTTCTGTTTTGCTGCTAGCACTTTGTTCTTTGCTTCTGTTCTGAGTGTCACATATTCTCTATATTTTTCCGTTTATCCTGTTGTGTTTTTAGCTCCTAGTATTGTTTCCATGCCATTTTCTTTTCTCTTATTTTCTCTTTGACTTCCTCTGTCCACCAAGGTGTCCTCTTTCTCTTGTTCCCAAGTCGGACTTCACCACATGCTTCTGCATTATAATTTAATAATCAATTATAGTTAACAGTTTAAAAATAAATAATTCTTTAACAAACAATAATCATCATCGAGTAATGGTATGGAGTATTGGGTAAGAGTTTACCTGGCACCTTTTATGTTTCTACTTAGCTGCCAATGAGGTTCTGGTCCAGCTGATGTTTGGATCTTTGCAGATAGATGACTGGATCACACTCGTCACTGGTCAACTTTGAAAGTTGTAGCTCATTCCAAGAAGTGTCAGGGAGTAACTACCAAGCTGGTCCCGCGTCTCTAAGACCCGTCTGATGATGGTGTCTAGAGTCGACTTCAGGCCACTTATACCCTCACTTGTTCCAGAGATAGTGCCCTCACCTGGTACCACCGACTATTGTCACAAAAGAAGAGAACAAATACCCTCGAGTATTGCGTTTTCCTACACATACTTAAGTGTCCCCTCTTCCTATTCCACCATCCCATCTATCTCAGAACTTTACCCTCGATGAGAATTAATCTTAATCCCATTGAGCAAAAACTTTCTTTACATTTAAATTGAATAGATTTATTTTTAACTTTACACTGGTTGAAAAGGTTAATAATATGGATTGAATATGTTTTCATTTACATCTACACTGGTTGAAAATGTTAATAATATAGATTGTCATTATCATTATGAGGAGAATTATTTTCGGTAGATAAGCATGCATTAACATTATTGTGTTTTTTACTGTGTGATCTTTTATTTTTATTTCTATCATATATGGAGTGTGGACATCACCAGTCACCAGCCCTGGCAGTGGTGGTTCATGAATTCATCATTTGTGCCGAATGATTGCCAGCAGGTCGATAATTTATCGCCTGGAACTCCCATGTAAACACAGTTCGTCGGATTACCATGTGGACGAGAAAGTCACACTCGCCTTATCAGCGATTAAACAAATTCGCTGGGCGATTTTTCGTATGAAACAGGCGGTCTGGTATTCGAGAATATTTATCCCAGGATTGTGGATTAATGTTGCATCATCTACCTACTCTTGACAAGGTCAAGCGGGCAAACAAACGTGGCGGCTTATTACTGTAGAGAGTGTACGATGCTTTGAAAATACCAAATATCTGGTTGACAGCAGAGAAAGGAAAATGTGCCGACCACTGAAACTTCACTTAATCAGTACTCACAACAAATGTAACTGACTACTGCCGGAGAGAAGAAGAGATCGACCCAATAATTCCGTCACATACAGAAGACATTATAGGATGGCACAGGAAAAATGTAACAATCGAGATTGTTTCGTCACAGAAAAGCAAAAGAACGATGGATAGAAACAAAATGCAAGACAACCGAAGACATGGAGACAAAGCACATGGCAAGGGATATGCATGAAGAAATAAAGATATTATAAAATAAGTCTTGATTTGCCAAAGGAGGAGGCTGTATCAAGAATAAAAACGGTGTAATCTTACTTGATGAGAAAGACATAACAAACAGATGGGCATAATACGTAAAAGAACTATTCGAGGACAACAGTGGTAAAAAACCATCAGCAGATTCTAATGAAGATCCAAACATTCTCAATCAATCAATCAATCAATACCCTTTAGCTCCCCAGGGAGCATAGGCCTTCAACAAACACATGCCAAGTCTTCCTGTCCTGTGCCATCCGCTCGTTCTTTCCATGTTTTCCTCATCACTTTAACCTCTGTATCCAGTTCTCTTCTCCATGTGTTTTTTAGTCTACCTCTGCCTCTCTTTCCCTGTGGATTCCCGAACAAGGACTGCCGTGTAATGTTATCAACAGGTTTCCTCAATGTGTATCCTATCCATCGCCAGCATCTTCTTCTCAACTCTTGTTCCACTGGCACGTGTCTGGTTCTTGTCATCAATTCCACATTTGTGACTTTCTCATACCATTTCAGTCCTTCTATTCTATGCAAGCACCCTTTTATAAAAGTCTTTAGCTTTTTGGTTGTTGTTTTTGTTGCTCCCCATGTCTCAGAGCCATACAATAGGACTGACTTGACATTTGAGTTGAAGATTCTTATTTTCGTGTAGGACTTGATTTCTCTTGTTCTCCATATGCTTGCCAATGCAATGAAAGCTCCTCTTGCTTTTTTGTATTCTTATTTTGATATCACTGTCTGTGCCTCCAACTTTACCTATATTACTGCCAAGATATGTGTACAATTCCACATCTTTTAGTGGTGTTTCTTCAAGTTCAACCTTGTTATCATTTCATATCTGTATTTATTCTCATAATCTTTGACCTTTCCATGTGTATTTTCAGGCCCACTTGTTGTGGCCTCTCATCGAGAATTTTCATTTTCTCTTGCATTTGACTTTGGTTATGGGACAGAAGAGCCAAGTCATCTGCAAAATCCAGATCATCAAGCTGTTTAGTCAGATTCCACTGGATTCAATTTCTGTTGTGTGATGTCGATGTTTTCATAACCCAATCTATTGCTAGTAAGAAATTAAATGGAGACAAGAGGCATCTCTGTCTCACCCCCGTTCTAATTCTCAGATCTTCTTCTTCTTCTTCTTCGTTCGCCCTGAAAAGGACGGTGGTTGCGTTGTGTCTGTTTACAACGTAGCTGTGATATCTGCACCTTTCGGTCGACACATCCGACTTCTGCACGGCATTTTTTAGGACCGGGTTTGCCTTCCCATTGCGATCCGTGCTCGCTCAGCCAGCCTGCACTGCTCAGATCAGAAGTAAAGAATTCAATACACATGACACAAAGAGGAAAATCTGCAGGCATGGACAATATAAAAATTGAAATGGTAGAAGCGATGGAGAGCTTTAGATATAGTTACAATCACAGATCTGTGCAACGGTATAGCCTATTGTCGTGAATTATTCTAATCCCCATATATAAATTAAAACGTAAATGTAAAGCCTAACAAATAACTTTAATACAGAAAAGAGCAATGGTAAAAGAACAGTGCTGTCACAATGACTGTACTCGAAATCCCCTTTGTTTTATGCTTCGTCTGCAAATTATAACGTTTCCACGTTAAATATAAGCCACTGCATAATACAAGCGTTTCCACAACACATTAAAACGGGTATTGCATTTCTAAGAAAAAACATTGAGAGGCACACTGCGTATGACCTAAATTAATTACACTACGAAAAGACAGATAAAGCAGGAGAGAGAGAGGGGCGAATGAAGGCAGGAAGCATGCAATACTAAACACGCGTCGCGCGATACACAATTGCTGCCATCACGCGTGTAAGGCCACATGCACTAACTTTTTTTCAGACGGACAGTGATAAAAACACTAACCTTCCCAGAGTTAGGTTTTAAAAAACCTGGAAAACGCTTATTGGGAATTATGACAATATACTGGTTTACGTTTGAAAACATGACAGTACCCAGACACTACATGGGGGATGGAAGTGAACAGGAGGTGGTAGAAAATGCACATTTTGAAAGCAGCCACCTAGCTCCCTTAGATTGAGATATTTGGGTTCCTTAGGGCTTGCTGACACCGAATATGTTAAGTGTTACGCAAATAGTCCAGGAATTAATAAATTATAACCAAAATAAAATAGTGGGGATGCCTGACAGCATGAAATCATTTCTGCTCATAAAATTTTTTTTATAACGTGTTTGAAAAAACATTACGTTACGGAAATAGCCTACCATGTTAACTCCTATTTGATTGGAGCGCAACAAATATAAGACTAAACACGATTGGTCGGGCTATAAATACTATCTTGTGTTGTTATAGGAAACGAATAGAAGGGGTACATTTTTTAAAAGATGTGTAGACATGGTTTCATTGGTTAGAGCTGCGAATATACTCAATTCAGAGCGTCTGTTCATTGCCACATCTTGTAATAAACCTACTAAGAAGCAGTGCGTTGAGCACCAGTGTATATTTTTTATAAAATAAAGCCTGGGACATCGGCAGATCGGAGTTGTGCTATATTCATTGCCAGTCAACGAAACTGTTTATTATTCTATGAATTGTGGTAAGCTTGAAATATTCAATATCTTTTAATGAAAATTGAATGTAAATTGTTAATTTATGCCTGTATATATGTGTAGTTCAGTAGCGAACATGATGTAAAGCCTATATTGCTCCAGCCTGAACAGAGGGTGTCGGAGGAAAGTAAAACTGCATGGAATGGCCAAACAGTACACTGACACCTAGATTATTGACTAGACAGAAATAATGCTGGAATTGCAGAGGCGTAGTAACCATTAGGGAGGGAAATACTGGTATAAAGTATTTCAGATGAAGCTGACAGTTGGCCTAACGCTCTGAACTCAATGTTTGTGATGTATTGTGCTCAGTGTAGAAATACAGTATAAATAGTTCTGAAGTAGGAGGTACAACCTTCTTGTTTCAGGGACCGTGGTCTTAAAGTTATTGAGCAGCACCTGGTCAGAGCTTTGCTGAAGCCAGAGGTGGACAGCATACTCCTTGGTCCATATAGCAACCAGTGGGGTGACTCCAGAACTCATTAAAGTAATCGAGCAGAGGAGTCTTTTACTGCAGTCATCACGAAAGATAAGAGAGTGTGGCCATGGAGCTCAACATTATGTACCCCATCTTAAAATGACAGTGTAAAATAAAATTAAGAGGGGAATTTAATTGTTTTAATATCAGGAACTGAGAACATCTCCAATACTAGTTCCAATAAAGACAAACTATTGAAGTCATGATGACAAATACCAACAGAGCTTGAACAAAACAAAACCAGTATTACCTCATATTACTACTACACAACTGACACACATAGGATACTATTAAAAAATATATGTCACTACAAGATTCATATTGATAAATTCTGTACATATAACTTGTAATTAAAATTGATTGTGATTCCTGGTTCCCTTTGTATTTGAATCAGGACACATATACATTCATGACAGCACTGAATACATATTGTTATTTGAAAAGTTATCAGTGACTCCTTTAAGATATCCTCGTAGAGTGTTTTATGTATGTGAGTGTCACAGTGTTGTCAAGTGTGGTGGAATAAATTAAATTGTTTATCTGTCTGTTGTTGTTATGACTTACACTTCATCATACACATACCCTAGACATATAACGTAGTCATCACACTACTCCAGAATAATTCTGACTGAGGTATACATATGTGGCAGCAAGTAAGGTTATCTATAATACACTACTCTTATTAGATATAGATACCTTCACAGCTGATCTCAGTCAGTACACTAAGTCCCCTATAAATATTTATAACATCCCACTTCACCACATATATTGGGGTCTCGCTCTCGGGATTTTGAATCTTTCCCTATTACAAATATTGGGGGTAATTCACTTCAGGGAATAATAAGAATTAAAAGGTATCCTTGGGTGAAAATAAATAAGGTTGAGCTCACACAGTGCCTGTGTTGTACTAAGTTAGTTAGTCATAGATAAAATTGTTTAGTTACATATTTTAGACATTTATCTGTTAGACAATGGCCGACTTGGCAAAATTTCGATCTGCTGCTGTACAGACTGCGAAAGAGTTAGGAATGGACGGGCAAATTATGATTTCTTATGTTACTGCTGAATGCGACAAATATATTGAACGAGAAGAAAGAAGATTAGAAAAAGAGGCCGAAAGAAAATTAGAATCTGAAAGATTGGCCGAAGATAAGAGAATAGAGGCAGAAAAAGAGATTAAGAGGTTGCAGATTGAGGCTGACAAAGAGGCTAAAGCATTGGAAGCCGAGGAAAGAAGACAGGCTGCAGAAAGAGAAGAGAAGAGATTAGCTGCAGAAAGGGAAGCAGAAAAGGAGGAGAAGAGATTACAAAGGGAACATGAGTTACGACTAAGGGAGTTTGAGTTTCAGGGCCATGCTCCTGAAAATGGTGCCAGTCCCTTTGCCTCTGATGCCACTGCTAGCCAAGGAGCCTCAACCTCAGCTATGAATTTTCATTTAGATCATTTTGTTGAGAAAGACGATGATATAGAGAGCTATCTAAATAGGTATGAACTATTAGCTACCACATATGGGTTAGAGAGAGAAAGATGGAGCTTAAAGTTATCTCAGGGACTTCGTGGGGCAGCTTATGAAGTTTTTGCAAAAATGAGCAGAAGTGATCAGGAAAATTATGACATGCTAAAGCAGGCTCTTTTGTTAAGATATGAAAAGAATGCAGAATTTTATAGGAAAAAATTTAGGAATGCTAAACTACTGTCAGGTGAAACCTATCACCAGTTCTCTGCACGAATAGAGACATACTTGGAGAAATGGACTTCTCTGGGGAAAACCCAAGATCTTAAGGAAATGGTCCTTATAGAGCAATTAAGAGAGTCCATGGCTCCAGACCTGAGAAAGTTTCTCATGGAACAAGGTGCGGAGAGGCTGGGTGAGTTGCTAAATGTTGCTGAAAGGTATCAAGCAGCTCAAGCAGAGGTAACAGGTAATAAAAAGAAACAAGTGGATAACTTTAGGGCACCACAGGACTTTAATAAATTTGATCCTAGAGATCAAAACAAAGGTAAGCACCAATTTGATAGGCCACGGTATGAAAATAAAAATAAATTCCCACAATTCGATGAAAGGAAATATGATGAAAGAAAATCTTTCAACCAAGGAAAAAGGTGGTGTAAGAATTGTCAGATGAACAATCATGACACTGACCATTGTAGAAGGA
Organism: Oreohelix idahoensis; assembly: GCA_024509875.1. Lineage (NCBI taxonomy): Eukaryota > Metazoa > Mollusca > Gastropoda > Stylommatophora > Oreohelicidae > Oreohelix > Oreohelix idahoensis. The sequence goes on from JAMPIV010002922.1 coordinate 78,768, forward strand.
AACCTGTGTATATGGCCACCCTTCAGGTCAGGTCGACCTCAAGACAGGAGGAGGATATTATGTTAGATACCACTCCAGAAGAGATGAGGAAGGCACAGGCTGGGGATAAAACCCTCAAGCCTTGTTTCAGGAAATTGTCAACTTATCATACAACTCCAGGCAAGGGAGATTTTTACATGAAAAACAAGTTGATGTATAGGAAGACTGGAGCTAGATCCAAAGGTCAGGGACAGCTGGTACTTCCTAAAAGATATAGGGCAGAATTAATAAGGAGCCTACATGTGAAACCAGATGGGGACCATGAGAAGATAGGTACCATCATTCAAAAGGTGGCTCACAATTATTATTGGCCCAAAGCAAGATGGGACATTGAGAATTTTGTAGAAAGGTGTAGCATAGCACATGAGGGAACACCCACAAGTGGGAACATTGATCAGGACCTGGACACGCCACGGGGCAAAATTAGGCCTGATAATAAAAAAAAATATAAATTTGATAAAGTGGACCAAATGGAATGGGAAGCCCCTTTTCACGGACAAGCTTCACTTAACTGTTTTACAATGGCCACTATGCGGAGAGTGCAAAAAGATGTCTTACCCCAGGATAAGCCAAAAATCCCTCAATCGGACTTAAACAAACGGGAGGAAGAGGATGTAGAGAGGAAATCTCTCATCAAGAATTTTAAGAGGGGAGAAAGCCCCAGGAAAAGAATTGGTAGCGGTCGTTTTATGCATGATAATTCTGGGAAGAAAAATCATCACTATAGAGCTTCGAGTGGAAGAGACCATACCGGTGCATGGACAAATAGGTCCACAAAATTAAAGGTCCATATGTAGCTTTGTTAAGAACGTGGACTGATGAAAAGGCAGAGGAAAACATTACATCTTCATACCAATATGTGAATGAGCTGACCACTCGTTTAAAAACTGGCTGGAAACTTGCCAATGAAAATTTGAAACAAGCCAGGAAGAAACATGCTGCCTATTATAACAGGAAGGCAAAAGACAGAGATTTGGCGGTGGGAGAGAAGGTACTGCTTCTTCTCCCCGGGAGTCAGAATAAGTTACAGATTGGATGGCAAGGTCCATATACAGTTTTAGAGAAGGTGTCTAGAACAAATTATAAGATAGATAAGAAGGGGAAAGAAAAAATCTATCATGTGAATCTCCTGAAGAAATATTTGGAAAGAGAACATCAGGAAGAGACACACTTGTTGACCTTGTCCATCGCCATGGAGATGAAAAAGGAACCACTTTCATCATTTGAATATCCATTACACCCCTGTGAGACAGCAGCACAGGTGAAAATCAGTACACATTTAACGAAAACTCAGAAAGAGAGAGTGCAACAGGTTCTAAATAATCATGCAGAGGTGTTAACAGACCGACCAGGGCATACAAACCTATTGGAATATGATATGAAACTGATAGACCCCACACCTGTCTGTATGAAACCATATTCGATTCCGTTTGCTAAGGAGAAAGCTTTGAAGGAAGAGATAGACTATCTGTTGAAAGAAGGAATTATTTCACACAGTGAATCCTCATATAGTTCCGGTGTTGTACTCTTAAGGAAGCCCTCTGGAGAACATAGACTCTGTATAGATTACAGGAGACTGAATGCTATTACAGAAGGACAGGTGGATCCATTGCCGGATACAAAATCAGCTGTTTGCCAGACTAAATAAAGCTAAATATTTCTCAAAAGTGGATCTGAGTAAAGGATACTATCAGATTCCAGTAAAGCCTGAGGTTAGACCATACCTAGCTTTTAGTACCTCAGAAGGACACTATGAGTTTAATAGATTGCCATTTGGATTGAAGAATGCGCCTAGTGTCTTCTCTAGAATGATGAGAAAATTATTGGACCCTCTGAATAATCCATGTATAACAAATTTTATGGATGATATCCTTATAGCAACAGAAACATTTGAGGAACACATTGACTCTCTGAATATGCTGTTTAATCGACTTAGGGAAGCAAATTTAACAGCCCGACCAACCAAATGTTGCGTTGGATGTAAAGAATTGGAATTTTTGGGACACACAGTTTATCAGGGAAACATGACCCCTGACCCAAAGAATTTAGAGAAACTAAAGAAAGCCCCGAGACCACAAACCAAGAAGGACGTGAGATCCTTTGTCTCATTATGTGGTTTCTACCAGAAGTATATCAGAAACTTTAATTCCATATGTGCTCCGTTAACTGATTTGACACGTAAAGGACATCCAGATCGCATTACATGGACACCACAATGTGAAATGGCTTACCAAGAATTGAAGGAAAAGCTCACAAGTAAACCTATTTTGAAATTACCTGACTTAAGTCAAGAATTCATAGTAAGGACGGATGCCAGTAATATTGGGTTAGGTGCAACTCTACTACAGAAATCAGATGCATTGGATGGGGAATTAAGCCCAGTGGCATATGCTAGCAGAAAGTTGAATAAAGCTGAAATCAACTACTCAACTAGCGAAAAAGAATGTCTTGCAGTAATATGGGCAATAAAGAAATTCAATATTTATCTGTATGGGAAGGCATTTAAGTTGCAAACGGATCACAAACCTTTATCGTTTCTAGCACAGGCTAGGCATGAGAACTCTAGGTTACTCCGATGGTCCTTACTTTTGGCTCCATATAATTTTAGCATTGAGTATATATCTGGAAAAACCAATTTGGGAGCGGATTTTTTAAGCCGCCATCCGTGTGATGAGAATCACCGTAAACCCCAGAAATAATAATAAATTTCTCTATGTGTATATAGAATAAAGGACTGACATATAATGTCTGTTTTAAGAGGGGAGATGTCGTGAATTATTCTAATCCCCATATATAAATTAAAACGTAAATGTAAAGCCTAACAAATAACTTTAATACAGAAAAGAGCAATGGTAAAAGAACAGTGCTGTCACAATGACTGTACTCGAAATCCCCTTTGTTTTATGCTTCGTCTGCAAATTATAACGTTTCCACGTTAAATATAAGCCACTGCATAATACAAGCGTTTTCACAACACATTAAAACGGGTATTGCATTTCTAAGAAAAAACATTGAGAGGCACACTGCGTATGACCTAAATTAATTACACTACGAAAAGACAGATAAAGCAGGAGAGAGAGAGAGGGGCGAATGAAGGCAGGAAGCATGCAATACTAAACACGCGTCGCGCGATACACAATTGCTGCCATCACGCGTGTAAGGCCACATGCACTAACTTTTTTTCAGACGGACAGTGATAAAAACACTAACCTTCCCAGAGTTAGGTTTTAAAAAACCTGGAAAACGCTTATTGGGAATTATGACAATATACTGGTTTACGTTTGAAAACATGACAGTACCCAGACACCACATGGGGGATGGAAGTGAACAGGAGGTGGTAGAAAATGCACATTTTGAACGCAGCCACCTAGCTCCCTTAGATTGAGATATTTGGGTTCCTTAGGGCTTGCTGACACCGAATATGTTAAGTGTTACGCAAATAGTCCAGGAATTAATAAATTATAACCAAAATAAAATAGTGGGGATGCCTGACAGCATGAAATCATTTCTGCTCATAAAATTTTTTTATAACGTGTTTGAAAAAACATTACGTTACGGAAATAGCCTACCATGTTAACTCCTATTTGATTGGAGCGCAACAAATATAAGATTAAACACGATTGGTCGGGCTATAAATACTATCTTGTGTTGTTATAGGAAACGAATAGAAGGGGTACTTTTTTGAAAAGATGTGTAGACATGGTTTCATTGGTTAGAGCTGCGAATATACTCAATTCAGAGCGTCTGTTCATTGCCACATCTTGTAATAAACCTACTAAGAAGCAGTGCGTTGAGCACCAGTGTATATTTTTTATAAAATAAAGCCTGGGACATCGGCAGATCGGAGTTGTGCTATATTCATTGCCAGTCAACGAAACTGTTTATTATTCTATGAATTGTGGTAAGCTTGAAATATTCAATATCTTTTAATGAAAATTGAATGTAAATTGTTAATTTATGCCTGTATATATGTGTAGTTCAGTAGCGAACATGATGTAAAGCCTATATTGCTCCAGCCTGAACAGAGGGTGTCGGAGGAAAGTAAAACTGCATGGAATGGCCAAACAGTACACTGACACCTAGATTATTGACTAGACAGAAATAATGCTGGAATTGCAGAGGCGTAGTAACCATTAGGGAGGGAAATACTGGTATAAAGTATTTCAGATGAAGCTGACAGTTGGCCTAACGCTCTGAACTCAATGTTTGTGATGTATTGTGCTCAGTGTAGAAATACAGTATAAATAGTTCTGAAGTAGGAGGTACAACCTTCTTGTTTCAGGGACCGTGGTCTTAAAGTTATTGAGCAGCACCTGGTCAGAGCTTTGCTGAAGCCAGAGGTGGACAGCATACTCCTTGGTCCATATAGCAACCAGTGGGGTGACTCCAGAACTCATTAAAGTAATCGAGCAGAGGAGTCTTTTACTGCAGTCATCACGAAAGATAAGAGAGTGTGGCCATGGAGCTCAACATTATGTACCCCATCTTAAAATGACAGTGTAAAATAAAATTAAGAGGGGAATTTAATTGTTTTAATATCAGGAACTGAGAACATCTCCAATACTAGTTCCAATAAAGACAAACTATTGAAGTCATGATGACAAATACCAACAGAGCTTGAACAAAACAAAACCAGTATTACCTCATATTACTACTACACAACTGACACACATAGGATACTATTAAAAATATATGTCACTACAAGATTCATATTGATAAATTCTGTACATATAACTTGTAATTAAAATTGATTGTGATTCCTGGTTCCCTTTGTATTTGAATCAGGACACATATACATTCATGACAGCACTGAATACATATTGTTATTTGAAAAGTTATCAGTGACTCCTTTAAGATATCCTCGTAGAGTGTTTTATGTATGTGAGTGTCACAGTGTTGTCAAGTGTGGTGGAATAAATTAAATTGTTTATCTGTCTGTTGTTGTTATGACTTACACTTCATCATACACATACCCTAGACATATAACGTAGTCATCACACTATTCCAGAATAATTCTGACTGAGGTATACATATGTGGCAGCAAGTAAGGTTATCTATAATACACTACTCTTATTAGATATAGATACCTTCACAGCTGATCTCAGTCAGTACACTAAGTCCCCTATAAATATTTATAACATCCCACTTCACCACACCTATACAATAAAGGATAGTGCCACATGACACGAAGACATCAGTCTTTATAACATTGCCGAAAAAACCTAACGCAACAGAATGTTCAGACTTCAGAACAATCAGCCTGATGAGTCATGCAATTAAAATACTGCTCAGAATCATACAGGAGAGAATAAAATGTAAAGTAGATAGGATGTCCAAGAAGAGCAGTTTGGTTTTAGACGGAACAGCGGAACAAGAGAAGCAATATCTTGCCTCAGAATATTAGCTGTAAAATATACTGAGGAACACAAAATTATGTACATGTGCTTCGCTGGCTATAAGAAGACTTTTCACAGAGTCCATGAAGAGAAAATAATTGAATGCCTCGAAGGCATATTTATTGATGGAAAAGACATAGAATACTCAGTAAACTTTATTGGGAGCAAACTGCTACGATAAGATCTGGCAGGAAGTACTCATCATATATAAACACCATTAAAAATATTTTTAAAATATTTTAAACACACGCTTTTAATGCACTAAAAACCCAAAAATAATTTTTCAAGGAGTTTATAGTTTGCAGTAAAAAAAGTTAACATCAAATTGACAAAAAGCGTGGGGCGCTTAAGCGCTTATCATATATTGTATCCATAAGTGTCTAATGGAGTATAAAGCAGAAGTTAACTTATTGCAGAATCAGCGCCCCCTGCTTTTTTGTCACTTTGATGTTACATTTTTTTTACTGCAAGCTATAAACTCCCCGAAAAAAATATTTTTGGGTTTTTAGTGCATTTAAAGAGTGTGTTTAAAATTTTTTTTTTTTAATATTTTACATTTTCTTTTGTTTAGTGTTAGAAAAATTATGACCTACTAAAATTTAAATAATATTTTTACTTTTTGTAAATCTGGTCTAAAATTTATTAAGCAATCCATTTCTTTTAGACCGCCAATATTACATGGCTTTGTACCTGTTAATTTGGTGCAATATATTTCTTCAATTTGTTAGGGCCTAGATTTCTACCATGCAATAATATAAAACTGAGATCAAACTCGACTTTCCCTTGATTCATAATTTTATAATTTGGATTGTTTCCCTTGACTTAGCTAGACACTTGTTTGAGTACTGCCCTGTTTTACGCATAGAAAAAAATAAAACACACCACGTACTCTTGAATTTTTATTTAACTTGATTATGGCCCCTGATTTGTTTACCTTTCTTTACGAAAAACTTTAATTACCCATAATGTCATAATTACAATATTAAATTATTAAGTAATTGACTGATTATTGTATTGTCATCGGGAATACACAACTATGCCAAGTCTCAGAGCTATTGCTCATCTGGAAGTGATTGACAAATCGATTGCAAGATTTGAAAGTGGCATGAAAGTGATATACAAGTGAAGTTAAATAAAAGCGTATACAAAAAAAAAAGATATGTTAGACAATGTTGCGTGCTGTCCCCTTGCCTTTTTAATCTATACACATAAAAAGTTTTCAAACAGATACAGGAAATGCCAGGACTGAACATCAGTGGAAGGTCAATAAACAAACTCAGATATGTAGATAATACCGTGTTGTTGATGAAAATGAACAGGATTTATAAGAACTAGTGAAGCAAGTAAACAGCATAAGTCACGAAAATGGATTGGACATTAACGTCGAGAAAACAATAACTATGACAATTAGCAAAACAGACGATAAGCCCACATTATAGATAAGCATACATGAGAAAATCATGGAACAAGTCAAGAGCTTCTCATATCTTGGTGATATAATAACAGAAGATTGCAGATGTGAAACAGAAATCAAGAATAGAATAGGAATGGGCAAAGCTACATTCAACAGCACGAGACAAATACTGACATCTCCTTCTTCTTCTTCGTACACTCTCACACGTCCACTTGAATGTTCTCAAAGAAAGCAGTAGTCAGTTTGAGGCTATTTGAATCCCCGTAAAGCTTTTCCACGAAAGGAGCCGGCGTCGGCCATATGCACTTTCTCTGTACCACATATAAGGGGCAACTTTGAAGCAGATGTTCAGCAGTCATTTTATCAGTGCCACAGTTACACTGATTGGTAGTTCCTATCTTTAGCTTGTTGAATAGATGGAATCTCAATCTGTTGTGGCCAGTGCGTAGTCTGAAGATTACCACTTGTTCTCTTCTGTGGAGCTGGTAGTAAGCATCATTCTGTGTGTGCCCTGGATGTTCTAGATTCCATTTGTTTCTGTACCTGATTCTGATAAAACTCTTTGCCTCCTCAAAAGTTATGCTTGCATCAGGCTGAGGTAGATGTGAACCTTCTTTTGCCATTCTGTCAGCCTCTTCATTGCCGGTGATGTTACAATGAGATGGGATCCATTGGATCACAACACTTTTGAATCTAAACTGACATCTAAACAGTTAACTCACAAATTGAAACTGAGAATCATAAACCGTTATATTTATTCTTCATAACTGTATGGTGTAGACACATGGACAATGAAAAAGAAAATGAAAGAAAGAATTGAGGCTCTCGAGATGTGGATCTATAGAAGCAGAGCAGAAAACAAATAAGAAGGTCTTAGAAAACCTAGATATAAAAAGAGAATTAATGAAGAAGACCAATAGAAGGGAAAGAAGATAACATCAAGAGATCGACAAGAAAGAATCTTTCTGAGTGCACTACCAAGACAAGAGACAGAAGACGACGGAAATCCATTATAGCCAGCCTTCGTTGTGGAGATGGCAGCTGATGATGATGAGTTTACTGAAGTTTTAGTACAGTAAAAGCGTTCTGGTAATCACGCAGGTCAACCGACGTATCCTAAATAGAAAGTTAGATGATGTTCACATAAAATAAAATTCAGACGATTTCTCACAGGAACCGTTAAAAGAAGCAAAAATGGAGGGTTGTTAGGGGGAATAATAATAATAATAATAATGCGAACATGGTGTGTCATGACTCAAACGACCGTGACTGATGTAAACACGGCAATTTTTGATGACGTACGCTCATGCGAAGTGTCGTATCTGGTAGTCTGTAGCAAGTTCACAGAATTTAATTTAAATAATAAAATGGCTCAGTCTCCAACAAACGAAGCTTTTTACGGTTCTGATAAAGGTGAGTTATGCTTTTAACATAAACAACTATCGAAGGTTTATAACTAAGCACGCCATGCGAATCTAGAAGCCGTAATGCCGTGAAAATCGAAGTGCAGTGTGACAGTGAGTCAGTAGAAAGATCATTGAGTCAGTCACTCTGATTAGTAGGCCTACTAGTTAGTAGGTTAGTTAGGCGCCTTTACATACAGACCAGTAGAAGAAACACATAGGCCTATTTCATAATATAAAAGTAGAGGAATTGCAGACGTATTTTAGATACGAACGAAATATTTATTTGATCAGGGTAAAGAAATAGGCCTAGGCATTAGTCGATTGTTTTTGTTAGGGACTAGATTTCTGCCATGCAATAATATAAAACTGAATTCTTTATCTAGTCTACTTCTTCTTCTTGGATCCTTAGCCCCTGACTGACAAAGTAGTCAGTGGCAATCACACCTAGTGGCATCTTGTAGGGCAGCAACAAACTGTCCCAATTTTGCTCGGTCAGTGGCCATCCTTCATGCCGTGCCCCAACTCTAGTTCATGTTTTGCATCTCAGCCTCCACTGTTCTGCGCCAGGTTTTCTTTGGTCTGCCTCTCTTTCGCTGTCCTCCTGGGTCCATAGCATAGCATCTTTAACTACTAGTTAATGTTATATCGGCGCTGATGATTGTTCTGTCAGGACAACAGACCAATATTCCGGCTATTTTGCTTGGTACTGAAAGAGTTAAAACACAGATATGGTATAAGAACAGGAAAAACACGAGAATATGGTAAACAACTTAAGAAGAGGATGATAACGGAGAGATCATTATTTATCATCATCATTTTTAGCTGATTATGAAGCTTATAGCCACTACTGCAGCTGGGTTCTTATGCAGGAAGCCTGCACTGAAGCTTTAATGTGTTCTTACACTTTTGGTTTCTGTAGCTGTTAGTTTTACATGATGAGGTTGCCAGTGACAAGTTGTGAATAACAACTCTCAGTAAACATAAGTCAGAAAACACTGAGCAAGCTTGAAAAAGTTGATAAGATATTGCTGTAGAACAACTGCAGATTTAATTTAACTTGTCAAAACTATACCCTGCTACTTATCCACTTTTCTGTTGAGACTACCAGGTCCAAAATGAGATATTCTTGTGGCTTCTGTGCTGTGAATTTTGGGAGTTGGAGGGTTGAGAGAAAGAGCTATGTCCAGCATTCTGTCATTAGACTCTGCAGCAGTCGCTGTCTGAAGGAACAGATGCCAAGGCCGATATGCCTTCGCTACCAGGGATGCTTGTACCTGGGGCCGGGAAACGTGATTAGTGGTCAAGAGATAACCTTGCGGACATGGGAAATGTGATTAGTGGTCAACAGGCTCATTTTCTGACTAAATGTACTTTGACTATGAGTTTCTGGATAGATTTTTTGTTTGTTTGTAGTCTATTAATTAAATGAAACATTATTAAGCAAAGTAATATTTAGCAATAGAGTAAACTCTCATCACTTGGAGTAGTTAACCAAGTCATGACTTACTGTGTGGAAATATCCAGTGGGGTTATCCATATACAGGGAGCCCTTGATATAAGCCGGTCATGCATTCCTCAATGAACTGGCGCAAAAGGAATTGGAGTAAATTGAAACCATTTTATAATGTAAGTCAATGCGAAGTTAATGACTTATGTTTCAGGCACCCAAGCATTGACAAGCAATGTGCTGTTATTTGACTAAACAGCTTGACAATCTAGATTTTGCAGATGACTTGGCTTTTCTGTTCCATAACCATAATCAGAAGCAAGACAAAATTAAAATACCTGATGAGAGATCACAGCAAGTGGGTCGGTAAATAAACAGGGAAAAGACAAAGATAATAAATGCAGGAAACGATAACAAAATTGTACTGGAAGGAACACCACTACAAGGATACATATACATACCTGTCAACCTCCTGAGACAAAAATCTGTACGCCGGACCAAAAAAATCCTTACAAACACCCAAAAATCTTTACACAAAAAATATATTAAAAAATTATACACAATACAGTTTTAAAATGAGAAATGACATTTACAAATCTATTAGCATTTGAAGTATTGTGATATAAAAGATGCTAATAGTCTCATGCTGTTCTTCACATATAAAAAACTTAGTGATCATGAGGTACACTATTCTTTAGATGTACAGTGTTTTGTATTATAATTAACACATGCACTATTAGCACTTTGCAGAATTGCATTTGTGGGCTTAAAGTCTGCACAGCATGTATCAATGTTAATCTTACACTGTAAAATAGAAGTGAGAGTGTCCGCATTCATGGACCTCCTGCAGTCTGTGTGGATTTTTTTCATCGTTGAAAATGATCTTTCGCAGTCAGCTTTTGTTTCTTTGAATTAGGCTCAGCCATCATTCAGTGGATGAAATATTTCAACTAATAATCTTTGTAGACGAAGAGAAGGATTAAAAAATACAACGAACAAAGCAAACGGCTAACAGCAACAACTTTCTTCTTCTTCTTCCGTCCTTAGCCACCGACCGTCAAAGCAGTCAGTGGCCATTACGCCTAGTGGCGTCTTAGGGCAACAGCAGATAGGTTTTCTCTGCCATTGTTTCCCATCACGCCTATTGGCGTCTTTAGGGCAACGGCAAATCAATCCATTTGCTGTTGTTTCCATAATCGAAGTGACTGGCAAACGGGTGATCAGCCCGTTGGTAACAGCAACAACAACAACAACAAAATGAACAGAATATCAAATCTAGGAAGAAAAAACGTACCACCAAAATTTTCAAAATGATTAATTTAGAGTTGGTAGCCTAGACCAGTGATAACAAATTGCCACTTTATTTTTAGTTATTATTTTTTTTTTTTGCGTTCGCCCGCTAATACTCGAGGCGAAATCTCAGGTTATTATTTTATGTCTAACCTGACATTGATTTTAAGTGAGTATCCCTTTATTTCTTATACAGAGACAATTGTCCCTCGCCATTCAGGCAAATACTCGCCGATTTCGGAGGTACCCATTGCAGCTGGGTCGGCTCAGGAGCCGCCAGTCCCTGGTCGACGACACTCCTTCAAATGTCCTCGCCAGGTCTCGAGTTAATCCAGTCCAAATCCCGGTCGACGAAAAATCCTCAAATGCCGTCGCCCGAGTTTGATCCTGTATCACCCGGTCGCCAGAGCGGTGTTGTAACCACTACGCTAGCGCGGCTCCCTGCCACTTTATTAAAAAATAAAGCAGCGAATCTCGAGCGCTGGGATAAAGTAGGCCTACTCAACGCAAACAAACTTTTTTTTTTCTAGTTATGTAGGGCCTACACAGAATATTATGACAATTTATCGGAAATATAGGCTATTGAAGGGCAAGATATCAAATCTAGGAAGAAAAAACGTACCACCAAAAATTTACAAAATTATTATTTAAGAGTTGGTAGCCTAGACCAGTGATAACAGATTGCCACTTTATTAAAAAATAAAGCAGCGAATCTCGAGCGTTGGGATAAAGTAGGCCTACTCAACGCAAACAAACTTTTTTTTTCTAGTTATGTAGAGCCTTCACAGAATATTATGACAATTTATCGGAAATATAGGCTATTGAAGGGCAAGATATCAAATCTAGGAAGAAAAAACGTACCACCAAAAATTTACAAAATTATTATTTAAGAGTTGGTAGCCTAGACCAGTGATAACAGATTGCCTCTTTATTAAAAAAATAAAGCAGCGAACCTCGAGCGCTGGGATAAAGTAGGTCTACTCAATGCAAACAAACTTTTTTTTTCTAGTTATGTAGGGCCTACACAGAATATTATGACAATTTATCGGAAATATATTGAAGGGCAAGATATAGGCCTAACTGGAAAGATTTAGGCAGCGATTAAATTGCAACAAAGCAAAACAGCAGTATTTAACCAAGTTATAAGTACTTAGCTGTTTTAAACAAAATGGCGTCAAAGTGTGGTGGCAAGCAAGCGTCGTCGTTGATAACAGGTAACTTTAAAAATACGTCATGTCACGCTGAAAACGAAAGCGTTTGAGGCCAAATTCAAAGTGTTTGCTGAATTGTTGGGTATAAAAGGATTTGATTGGTTGCTGGGAGAGACCTCAGTTAAAAAACGAACGCCGAGATTTCCGGAATTAAAAATAAAAAAAGATTGGTTAAAAAAAGAACCTTGGCTAGAAAATATTTTCTGATTTAAAATTTTAAAAAACTTGGGTTGGAAAATATTTTTAGAATTAAAAAAAAAAAAAATTTGTTTTTTTTTCTTTTTTTTTTGGGGAGGAGGAGAAAAATCCGTACAACGAGTCTGTACGGCCGTACACTGCTAAGAGTATCGAAAATCCGTACATTGTACGAAAAATTCGTACAAGTTGACAGGTATGCATATACCATGGCAGCAATATAGACACAGTTGGAGGGACAGACAATGATATCAGAACACAAATACGGAAGGCTAGAGGATTTTTCATTCCACTGGGAAATATATGATCAAAAGAAATCAAGTCCATCACAAAGATAAAAATTTTCAATTCAAATGTTAAGTCAGTCCTCTTGAATGGCTCTGAAACATGGAGAACAACAAAAACAATAACCTAAAAGCTACAGACTTTCATAAATGGAAGCTTGTGTAGAATAGAAGGATTGAAGTGGTATGACAAGCTGGCTAATGTAGAACTAATGACAAGAACTAGACAAGCACCAGTGGAACTAGAAATGAGAAGATGCTAAAGATGGATAGGACACACGTTGAGAAAACCCGTGGATGGCAGATAGGACACACATTGAGAAAACCCGTGGATGGCATTACTAGACAATCCTTGTACTGGAATCCCTGAGATAAGAGAGGTAGAGAAAAACCAAAGAACATTTGGAAAAGAGAACTGGTGACAGGGAATGAGGAAGACATGATGACTTAGCATGTGTTTGTTGAAGGCCTATGCTCCTTTTGGAGTTGAAAGGTGAATGATTATGATGATAATGCTGTTACATTTAAAGCTCTGAAATAAAGTAAATGCAATAAATTGAATACAGTTTTTTTAAAAAAGTATAAAATAAAATAGATGAAATAAAATATATTTTGTGCACTTAAACCGACAATGGCATTATGCAGCATTAGCTCTCTGATGAAGTCCCAGGTTGAGGATTGCCATGCTTCTTGAAGAAAGCACGCAAGTATTGACTTGATTTCATTTTCCTTTCCTTCAAAATATAGTAACAAGAGCACATAAATGCTGTAAGGCTCCTCTTTGCTGTAGCACTCTGCTCCCAGTAATGGTTAGTCTTGCAGAGCTGATCTGTGCATTTCTCCTTGTCTGAAAGGATATGCAGCTGATCACATGTCTTCATTTCTCTTGTAGGAAGCTTTTCATCCTCTATTTCCTCCTCTTCTGTTTGCTGGTTAAGTTGCACAGCCACTTCTTCCAAGTCTTCATTTGAAAGAGGCTTTTCATTGCTTTCCAGCACCTCTTATGTCTTCATATGTAACTTAGTCCATGCCCGTCTCTTGTGCCAGTCTTCTAACTTCTTTACTTTAATTTTAAAAATATTTCATATTGATGTAATAAGACATTTTAAAATATTTATGTTTTACTTTGTTCAATTTTTTTCACCTTCGGGTTTCATCATCGGCATTATTTTGAATCCGTGCAAACTGCACTGGTGACTTTGACGACTACCTGTATGGGTGTGTATGTATGAATGAATGTATATATATGTGTGTATGCATGTATATATGTGTGTGTGTGCGTGCGTGCGTGCGTGTGTGTTTTTTTTTTTTTTTTGTTTTTTTTTCTTCGATGTCATACAAATAAGTTACCGACATTGTTAGGGTTAGGATTCCTAACCCTTACCCCTTATTACTGAATCTCAGAATTCCTTTTTTGAGGCCACATAGAGTACACTGCCCACCGTTCTTCATTTTAACCTACACGCACAGATGTACAAACAGCCTCCCTAGCCTGTTTGCTTTTTGTGTATATAGATACATTGATTCCATGATGAGCCTTGCATTGTAAATGTCGTGGAATATTCTAATCCACATATATAAATTAAAAGGTAAATGTAAAGCTTAACAAATAAATTCTAATAAAGAAAAGAGCAATGGTAAAATAACAGTGCTGTCACAAGGAATGTACTCGAAATCCACTTTGTTTTATGCTTCGTCTGCAAATTGTAACGCTTTCACGTTGATAGTAAAAACCTACTATATTATTACCCGCTTTCTTCAATGAAACGTGTGCTGTATTTCTTGGAAAAACATTTGAGATACGCAAGCTGAACAATGACCTAATTTTAATATTTCATTCATTCCATTTTATACACGGGTAACTAAAGACAGATGGACTAAAGGATAGAGAGAAGAGAGAGGCAGAAAGCCGAACGCATGCAAAATTAAACACGCGTCTCGCTATTAATGCCACCCCAACAAGCATAACGCGATACACAATTACTACTATCACGCGTGTAAGGCCACATGCACTAACTTTTTCGGACGGACAGTGATAAAAACACTAACCTTCCCAGAGTTAGGTTTTTAAATCCTGAAAAACTCTTATTAGAAAAGATGACAATAGATGGGTTTACGTTTGAAAACATTACAGTACCCAGACAGCACATCTTCGAAACAGGAGGTAGAAGGAATTGCATATCTTGAACGCAGCCACGTAGCTCTTTTAAATTTGTATATTTGGGTTCCTTAGGGCTTGCTGACAAAGAATATGTAAAACGTTACGCAAATAGTCTAGGAATTAACAAGTTATAACCAAAATAAAATAGTGGGGATGCCTGACAGCATGAAATCATTTCTGCTCATAAAATTTTTTTATAACGTGTTTAAAAAAAAAACCGTGCGTACGGAAATAGCCTACCATGTAAACTCCAAATTGATTGGAGCGCAACAAATATAAGACTAACCACGATTGGTCGGACTATAAATACTATCTTTGGTTGTTAGGGGAGACGTAGGAAGGTAAAAATTTTTTCAAACACTTGTCGAAACGTGGCTCCATTGGCCAGACTCGCTGATATAATCACTTAGGAGCGTTAGTTCGAGACCACTAGTTCAAATAAGCTTGATAAAGCAACAGTGCGTTGAAGCCAGCTCATATTTTGCTAAATAAAGCCTGGAACATAAGCAGATGGGAATTTGTGCCAGAATTCATTGCTAGTCAACGTATCTGTGTTTATTCTATGAATTGTGGGACCGTGGTCTTGATGGTATTGAGCAGCACCTGGTCAGAGCTTTGCTGAATCCAGAGTCGGACAGCATACTCCTTGGTCCATTTAGCTATCAGTGAGGTGTCTCCAGAGCCCAGGGGAGAAATCGAGCAGAGGAGTCTTTTCCTGCCGCCATCACGCAAGATAAGCTGATGTGGCCAGCTGAGCTCAAAATTATGTACCCCCATCTTAAAATAACATTGTAACATAAACTTAAGAGGGGAAGTAAATTGTTTTAATATCAGGAACTGAGAACATCTCCAATACTAGTTCCAATAAAGACAAACTATTGAAGTCATGATGACAAATACCAACAGAGCTTGAACAAAACAAAACCAGTATTACCTCATATTACTACTACACAACTGACACACATAGGATACTTTTAATAATATATGTCACTACAATATTCATATTGATAAATTCTGTACATATAACTTGTAAGTAAAATTGATTGTGATTCCTGGTTCCCTTTGTATTTGAATCAGGACACATATTCATTCATAACAGCAATGAATACATATTGTTATTTGAAAAGTTATCAGTGACTCCTTTAAGATATCCTTTAGAGTGTTATATGTATGTGAGTGTCACAGTGTTGTCAAGTGTGGTGGAATAAATTAAATTGTTTATCTGTCTGTTGTTGTTATGACTTACACTTCATCATACACATACCCTAGACATACAACGTAGTCATCACACTATTCCAGAATAATTCTGACTGAGGTATACATATGTGGCAGCAAGTAAGGTTATATATAATACACTACTCTTATTAGATATATATATACCTTCACAGCTGATCTCAGTCAGTACACTAAGTCCCCTATACATATTTATAACATCCCACTTCACCACATATATTGGGGTCTCGCTCTTGGGATTTTGAATCTTTACCTATTAAAAATAGGGGGGGTAATTCACTTCAGGGAATATAAGAATTAAAAGGTATCCTTGGGTGGAATTAAATAAGGTTGAGCTCACGGTGCCTGTGTTGTCCATTAGATATATATATTTAGAGACTGAATTGTTGGTTAGACATTGTATAAATTTACCTGATAGACAATGGCGGACCTGGCCAAATTTCGATCTGCTGCGGTTCAGACTGCAAAAGAGTTAGGATTAGATGGGCAAGTTATGGTTGCCTATGTCACTACGGAATGTGACAAATTTATTGAACGCGAAGAAAGAAGATTAGAAAAAGAGGCCGAAAGAAAGTTAGAGGCTGACAAAGAAATTAAGAGGTTGCAGATTGAGGCTGAGGCTGAGACTAAGAGGTTGCAGATTGAGGCTGAGGCTAAGAAAGTGGAGGCAGAAAGAGAAGACAAAAGATTGGCTGCAGAAAGGGAAGAGAAGAAATTAGCTGCAGAAAGGGAAGAGAAGAAATTAGCTGCAGAAAGGGAAGAGAAGAAATTAGCTGCAGAAAGGGAAGCAGAAGAAAGAAGATTGACTGCAGAGAGGGAAGCAGAAAAGGAGGAGAAGAGATTACAAAGGGAACATGAGTTACGACTAAGGGAGTTTGAGTTTCAGGGCCATGCTCCTGAAAATGGTGCCAGTCCCTTTGCCTCTGATGCCACTGCTAGCCAAGGAGCCTCAACCTCAGCTATGAATTTTCATTTAGATCATTTTGTTGAGAAAGACGATGATATAGAGAGCTACCTAAATAGGTATGAACTATTAGCTACCACGTATGGGTTAGAGAGAGAAAGGTGGAGCTTAAAGTTATCTCAAGGACTTCGTGGGGCAGCTTATGAAGTTTTTGCAAAAATGAGCAGAGGTGATCAGGAAAATTATGACATGCTAAAGCAGGCTCTTTTGTTAAGATATGAAAAGAATGCAGAATTCTATAGGAAAAAAATTTAGGAATGCTAAACTACTGTCAGGTGAAACCTATCACCAGTTCTCTGCACGAATAGAGACATACTTGGAGAAATGGACTTCTCTGGGGAAAACCCAAGATCTTAAGGAAATGGTCCTTATAGAGCAACTAAGAGAGTCCATGGCTCCAGACCTGAGAAAGTTTCTCATGGAACAAGGTGCAGAGAGGCTGGGTGAGTTGCTAAATGTTGCTGAAAGGTATCAAGCAGCTCAAGCAGAGGTAACAGGTAATAAAAAGAAACAAGTGGATAACTTTAGGGCACCACAGAACTTTAATAAATTTGATCCTAAGGATCAAAACAAAGGTAAGCACCAATTTGATAGGCCACGGTATGAAAATAAAAATAAATTCCCACAATTCGATGAAAGGAAATATGATGAAAGAAAATCTTTCAACCAAGGAAAAAAGGTGGTGTAAAAATTGTAAGATGAACAATCATGACACTGACCATTGTAGAAGGAAACCTCCTCATTGTGCTGCTATGACATCGGGGAAAAAGGAAAAGAAGGTCAAACCTGAAGAACTACAGGAACCATACCACCCCCAGTGTGTGAAGATGTCATCTGTAATGGTGTCACTATAAGGTGTTTATATGATACCGGTTTAGATTACGATTCCGTTGTGAGTTCTCACCTGGTGCAGGCCGATCAATACACCACAGAAACAGTGGAGATTCAAACTGCAACCAAGGATGTAGCTACCATGACACTTCCCGTCGCCCGAATAAAAGTGAAAACGCGATATGTGGAAGGAATCATAAAAGCAGCAGTGATAAATGAGCCAATCTACCCTCTAATATTGGGGTGTAGATATGTCTTCTTGGGGAATCCCAAGAGACCTGTGATATTGGCAACAGTGCAGACCAGATCACAGTCAAAAAAGGAGGAGGATAATCCCATAAATACTCACCCAGATGAGATGAGGAAGGCACAGGCTGAGGACAAAACACTCAAGCCATGTTTCAAGAAGTTGCCCAAATCTCATACACCTCCAGGCAAGGGAGAGTTTTATATGAAGAACAAACTGATATATAGGAAGGCTGGATCTGAATCCAATGGTCACGGACAGCTGGTCCTTCCCACTTCATATAGGACTAAAGTGTTGGAACTAGGGCATGCGATTCCCTTCAGTGGTCATATGGGAATCAGCGCAACAGGACAGCGAATAGCTTGTCACTATTTCTGGCCAGGAATAACTGAAGATATCAAACGATATGTAAAATCCTGTCCAGAGTGCCAACGAGTAGCACCTAAACATTGGACTGCACCAGCAACTCTGGGGGAAATGCCCATAGTGGGAACACCCTTTGAGAGAGTTGCCGTGGATCTTGTGGGACCTCTCACCCGAACCAAGAGAAGGAACAGCTACATTCTGACTCTGGTGGACACTTGTTCTATGTGGGGAGAGGCAGTAGCCCTGTCATCGATTGATTCTAAACATGTGGCAGAGGCATTGCTCACAATTTTCACAAGGTTAGGCTTTCCCAATCAAATCTTGACTGATAATGGCTCTCAGTTCAAGGGGAAACTAACTGAAGAAGTTTTCAGGATCTTCCAGGCCAAACACTTCCATTGTAGTGTGTATCATCCCCAAGGGAACGGCCAAGTGGAAAGATTTAACGGCACATTGATGTCGATCCTGAGAAAGTTGGCACACGAAAAACCAGATACATGGGACCAGTACCTGCACGCCGCCCTCTTTGCTTATAGGGAGGTACCCCATAGTTCAACCGGTATGGCCCCGGCAACATTATTGTTTGGAAGGCCAATAAAAGGTCCACTCGAAGCTTTGTTAAGAACGTGGACTGATGAAAAGGCAGAGGAAAACATTACATCTTCATACCAATATGTGAATGAGCTGACCACTCGTTTAAAAACTGGCTGGAAACTTGCCAATGAAAATTTGAAACAAGCCAGGAAGAAACATGCTGCCTATTATAACAGGAAGGCGAAAGACAGAGATTTGGCTGTGGGAGAGAAGGTACTGCTTCTTCTCCCCGGGAGTCAGAATAAGTTACAAATTGGATGGCAGGGTCCATATACAGTTCTAGAGAAGGTGTCTAGAACAAATTATAAGATAGATAAGAAGGGGAAAGAAAAAAATATATCATGTGAATCTCCTGAAGAAATATTTGGAAAGAGAACATCAGGAGGAGACACACTTGTTGACCTTGTCCATCGCCATGGAGATGAAAAAGGAACCACTTTCATCATTTGAGTATCCATTACACCCCTGTGAGACAGCAGCACAGGTGAAAATCAGTACACATTTAACGAAAACTCAGAAAGAGAGAGTGCAACAGGTTCTAAATAATCATGCAGAGGTGTTAACAGACCGACCAGGGCATACAAACCTATTGGAATATGATATGAAACTGATAGACCCCACACCTGTCTGTATGAAACCATATTCGATTCCGTTTGCTAAGGAGAAAGCTTTGAAGGAAGAGATAGACTATCTATTGAAGGAAGGAATTATTTCACACAGTGAATCCTCATATAGTTCCGGTGTTGTACTCTTAAGGAAGCCCTCTGGAGAACATAGACTCTGTATAGATTACAGGAGACTGAATGCTATTACAGAAGGACAGGTGGATCCATTGCCGGATACAAATCAGCTGTTTGCCAGACTAAATAAAGCTAAATATTTCTCAAAAGTGGATCTGAGTAAAGGATACTATCAGATTCCAATAAAGCCTGAGGTTAGACCATACCTAGCTTTTAGTACCTCAGAAGGACACTATGAGTTTAATAGATTGCCATTTGGATTGAAGAATGCGCCTAGTGTCTTCTCTAGAATGATGAGAAAATTATTGGACCCTCTGAATAATCCATGTATAACAAATTTCATGGATGATATCCTGATAGCCACAGAAACATTTGAGGAACACATTGACTCTCTGAACATGCTGTTTAATCAACTTAGGGAGGCAAATTTAAGTGGCATATGCTAGCAGAAAATTGAATAAAGCTGAAATCAATTACTCAACTAGCGAAAAAGAATGTCTTGCAGTAATATGGGCAATAAAGAAATTCAATATTTATCTGTATGGGAAGGCCTTTAAGTTGCAAACAGACCACAAACCTTTATCGTTTCTAGCACAGGCTAGGCATGAGAACTCCAGGTTACTCCGATGGTCTTTACTTTTGGCTCCATATAATTTTAGCATTGAGTATATATCTGGAAAAACAAATTTGGGAGCGGATTTTTTAAGCTGCCATCCGTGTGATGAGAATCACCGTAAACCCCAGAAATAATAATAAATTTCTCTATGTGTATATAGAATAAAGGACTGACATATAATGTCTGTTTTAAGAGGGGAGATGTCGTGGAATATTCTAATCCACATATATAAATTAAAAGGTAAATGTAAAGCTTAACAAATAAATTCTAATAAAGAAAAGAGCAATGGTAAAATAACAGTGCTGTCACAATGACTGTACTCGAAATCCCCTTTGTTTTATGCTTCGTCTGCAAATTGTAACGCTTTCACGTTGATAGTAAAAGCCTACTATATTATTACCCGCTTTCTTCAATGAAACGTGTGCTGTATTTCTTGGAAAAACATTTGAGATACGCAAGCTGAACAATGACCTAATTTTAATATTTCATTCATTCCATTTTATACACGGCGTAACTAAAGACAGATGGACTAAAGGATAGAGAGAAGGGAGAGGCAGAAAGCCGAACGCATGCAAAATTAAACACGCGTCTCGCTATTAATGCCACCCTAACAAGCGTAAAGCGATACACAATTACTACTATCACGCGTGTAAGGCCACATGCACTAACTTTTTTGGACGGACAGTGATAAAAACACTAACCTTCCCAGAGTTAGGTTTTTAAATCCTGAAAAACTCTTATTAGAAAAGATGACAATAGATGGGTTTACGTTTGAAAACATTACAGTACCCAGACAGCACATCTTCGAAACAGGAGGTAGAAGGAATTGCATATCTTGAACGCAGCCACGTAGCTCTTTTAAATTTGTATATGTGGGTTCCTTAGGGCTTGCTGACAAAGAATATGTAAAACGTTACGCAAATAGTCTAGGAATTAACAAGTTATAACCAAAATAAAATAGTGGGGATGCCTGACAGCATGAAATCATTTCTGCTCATAAAATTTTTTTATAACGTGTTTAAAAAAAACCGTGCGTACGGAAATAGCCTACCATGTAAACTCCAAATTGATTGGAGCGCAACAAATATAAGACTAACCACGATTGGTCGGACTATAAATACTATCTTTGGTTGTTAGGGGAGACGTAGGAAGGTAAAATTTTTTTCAAACACTTGACGAAACGTGGCTCCATTGGCCAGACTCGCTGATATAATCACTTAGGAGCGTTAGTTCGAGACCACTAGTTCAAATAAGCTTGATAAAGCAACAGTGCGTTGAAGCCAGCTCATATTTTGCTAAATAAAGCCTGGAACATAAGCAGATGGGAATTTGTGCCAGAATTCATTGCTAGTCAACGTATCTGTGTTTATTCTATGAATTGTGGGACCGTGGTCTTGATGGTATTGAGCAGCACCTGGTCAGAGCTTTGCTGAATCCAGAGTCGGACAGCATACTCCTTGGTCCATTTAGCTATCAGTGAGGTGTCTCCAGAGCCCAGGGGAGAAATCGAGCAGAGGAGTCTTTTCCTGCCGCCATCACGCAAGATAAGCTGATGTGGCCAGCTGAGCTCAAAATTATGTACCCCATCTTAAAATAACATTGTAACATAAACTTAAGAGGGGAAGTAAATTGTTTTAATATCAGGAACTGAGAACATCTCCAATACTAGTTCCAATAAAGACAAACTATTGAAGTCATGATGACAAATACCAACAGAGCTTGAACAAAACAAAACCAGTATTACCTCATATTACTACTACACACTGACACACATAGGATACTTTTAATAATATATGTCACTACAATATTCATATTGATAAATTCTGTACATATAACTTGTAAGTAAAATTGATTGTGATTCCTGGTTCCCTTTGTATTTGAATCAGGACACATATTCATTCATAACAGCAATGAATACATATTGTTATTTGAAAAGTTATCAGTGACTCCTTTAAGATATCCTTTAGAGTGTTATATGTATGTGAGTGTCACAGTGTTGTCAAGTGTGGTGGAATAAATTAAATTGTTTATCTGTCTGTTGTTGTTATGACTTACACTTCATCATACACATACCCTAGACATACAACGTAGTCATCACACTATTCCAGAATAATTCTGACTGAGGTATACATATGTGGCAGCAAGTAAGGTTATATATAATACACTACTCTTATTAGATATATATATATATACCTTCACAGCTGATCTCAGTCAGTACACTAAGTCCCCTATACATATTCATAACATCCCACTTCACCACAGTAAAAAAGGTTTAAAAAATTGTCTTCAGTTAATTTATAATAATTTAAAATGTCCATCTCTTGACAATCATTGACCAGACACATGTTAGATTTTATTAAGTAGACTTTTCAGTGTTGTAAAAGTTACACTGAATATTTTGTCAAAAGCAGTAAAGCTCTACATGATGTAATATTTTACAGATGACACATTTGAGAACCTTTCCTCGTCAGCGTCAGAGCTGAGTGGTGCAGCAGGGGCAGAGACTCCTTCTGATGAAACACCAGAGGAGCATGAGAGGAGAATGGTTGAATTGAAAGAAGAACTGGAGAAGGTATGTAAAATATAAAGTTATTACACCAGGCTAGCCCCGTGTAGTGGGAGAGGGAAGGGTCTAAGAAAGACTAGGATTACTACTTGCTCAGATATGTTTGTAAGAGGTAACTAATGAGGTCGTTGTTGCAGTATGCTCTCTCTCTTTCTCTTCTTCTTCTCCTCTCCCTCTCTTTTACAAAACACATTGTAAATTTGTTAATTCTAAAATGTCGGCAAATGTTCAATGTTGTACCTTCAGCTCACTCACATAGTATCTTTTTAAAGCATTACTATTTTTTGTTTGTTTAAGTTTAGATGTGTATTGCAACCTGGCATAACAGCTCATGGGTTAGAATGAGATAAGTTTGATTTTTGACCATATCATGATTTTTTAAAGTGTTTTCCCTTGATTTATTGGTAGTGTTTCTCTGTTATCATGTTTTTCAGAGTGACATTATTTTTAATTGCATTTTTATTTAGCAAGACTTCACTGGTTCAGAGGTAGTACATCTTATGCTGATCTATTTCATGCACAATTCAGTTTTGTTGTTGTACTGGGGTTCTGGCTGCATTTTTTAATGCAATTTGTATGCCTACCTTTTCGTGTGTTACATGTTTTTGTCCACATCCTTTCTCACCGTGTATCATTTTGTTCTATGTTGAAGATATAAAATGTTAGTTGTTTGTTTTTTTTTTAAAATTTATATTAGACAAAAAGATGCACTTTTATGTTATTTACAAAACTGATTTTCTTTCACATCCTACCATTACCGAGGGTACCTTTTTTAATGTAGGAGATCCAGAGTAGTCTTCTTGTGAAGTGACTAGATGCTGTTCTTTGTAAAGATTTCATTTATTTTTTACTGCCTGATTTTCAGGTTGAAACAGAGATTGCAATGCTGCGCCAGGTGTTGGGTAGCAAAATACGTCATGCGAATGAGCTGAAGCGGAAGCTTGGTATTACACCATTCCAAGAGTTCAAACATGACCTGCAGCAGGGACTTGAGCAGATTAAGAGCTCTGAATCGTGAGTTACTGACTTTGATTGTGTTGTTTAATGTTGAGGTATTATTTCTCTGGGCACCAAGATCGAATCAGTAAAGAATATTTGGAGACAGTGTGCTGTTACTTAACTGAAGAATAGGGGGCACACCTGGAAAGAAGTGGAGAAAATGCAGGAGAAACAGGGTGGATAAATATGTGTATTCTCTGGTTTAAGAAGCTATGGAAGCCAAGAGCAGTCAGTGAGTGATTGTAGGGTAGGAAACATTAATGGTACAATGCTACATAATCAAGCAAATATCAGTTCAGCTACTTGGAAGAAAGTACAATTTTTCATTTTGTACAGGAGGATCATCATAGAAAAGTGTAGAGAATTCAACGTTGACCTACATACTTGTTTCATTGATTACACCAAAGCTTTCGACTGTGTACAACATCAGCAGTTATGGGCTATTATGGAAAATATGGGATTTCCAAACCGTCTTATACAACTCATCGCACTGCTGTACCAAGAACAACAGGCAGCCGTAAGAATAGACGGGGAAACATCAGAATGTCTTGAAGTCCAGAAAGGAGTAAGACAAGGCTGTACCCTTTCCCCGTACCTGTTTAAGATTTATGCCGAGAATATCATGAGAAACGTAAGAGATGACCAAGAACACACAGAGTT
The DNA here is from genome assembly GCA_024509875.1 of Oreohelix idahoensis. NCBI lineage: Eukaryota > Metazoa > Mollusca > Gastropoda > Stylommatophora > Oreohelicidae > Oreohelix > Oreohelix idahoensis. The sequence goes on from JAMPIV010002922.1 coordinate 103,427, forward strand.
TGACTCATTTAACATCGGCGGGTACCAGATCCCGGAAATCAGATATGCTGACGACACAGTCCTCCTATCGACCAACCCAGAAGGACTTGAACAATTAATTCTGTCCACCAAAAAACACAGCGAGGCCCAGATTCTATACCTAAACACCAAAAAGACCAAAGTAAAGACCAAACCAGAAATTGAAATTGATAACGAAGAACTGGAAAGTGTTAATGAATTCGAATCAATTGATCAATCATTAACAGCTCTGGCGACTGTGCAGTAGAAATTAAAAGAAGATTTGCAATTGCTTCACATAAACTAATACAGATGAAAAACCTATGGCAAGGCACAAGCAAAGAAACAAAGTTACAACTGATCAGAGCATGTATATTTCCAGTAGCAACATACGGCTGCGAGACTTGGACACTCAATAAAACAGTTGCAAAAAAGGTTACATCATTCGAAATGAAATGCTACAGAAGGATGTTGAGAATACCCTGGACAGAAAAAAAGACCAACAGAGAAGTAATGCACTCACTAAACGTACAGGAACATTGGCTCCTAAATACCATCGCAATAAGGAAGCTGAAATTTTTCAGTCATATAAAAAGACATAATAGTCTGGAAAAAATAGTGATGGAAGGCATGGTCTCTGGAAAAGGGGGAAGGTGTCGACCTAGATGATGGTGGACCCAGGACATCACAGAGAGTCTGAACTTGTCTTTGGCTGATGCAGGTCGACTTGCCCAGAATCGTGATGCGTTCAGAGCAGCTGTAATGGAGACAACGTTCTGGAAAGAATACGTCACATGATGATGACAGGAAGTCGAGTAAATGTATTAAAATGAAAAAAAAAAGTTATTTGCCGAAGGGGGGGCTCTCCTTACACATGTCAACAAAGACCTATTATAGTCAGTCAAAGAGTACCCAGATGGTCAGAAATGGCATGTCTATGTTAGACAAGAATTACCAGAGAGCAGTTATAGTGAGACTTTTGTTCACCTTGGCCTTTTGTTTATGTGATGTGATTATCCGTACTGTGTGATCTTCTCAGATACCAGAGGACAAATGATACTTTACAGCAGTTGAATGAAAAGATATCGCAGACACAGGCGTGAGTTATAAGCATCCTCTGGCCTTTTTGTTGGTATTGTTTCAGTTGTGTGTTTGCACACTTGACATGATATTGTCACTTTGTGTGAATTTAATTCTGTTTGGTGTCATCTGTTGTGAATTGAACTAATTCAGTTGACTTTGTGCCGTATGTTAATGCATGGGGTCTCTGGGAAAGAAAAAGACTACTGCTTCCTCAGTCATGAAGTCGGAGGTGGCTAATGTGGCATTGTGCGTGAGGCTGGCAAGCTCACCATGTAAAAGACACAACTACTGCAAGACTTCATGAATGCTTTGAGATAGGCTCCTGCATGGTGACCAGCTGCAGTGGAAAAGGGAAAAGAAGTTGTCAGTGTACAGTGAGACAGTAACAAAACAGCTGGTTGAGTAGATAATATATCTTTGTCAACAATTGACAAAAAATGGAATCAATAAAGATAACGTAATTAATAGAAAAATTAATGCTGCATAATTATCATTATTACCCATCAGTTTCCGATGGAACATATGTCTTAGGCTCAGTTCATGCCAAGCCAGGCTCTACTGTGCCCTCCACTCAAGTTCTTTCCATCTTCTTTCCCCATTGTGTATCCTAGCTAATTTCAGTGTTTTGTATGCAATACCAAAGCCATTTCATACCTCTTGTTCCACTGTATTTGTCTGGTTCTTTCTGACAGTTCCGAATTGGTGATTCTGTCATACCATTTTAATCCTTCTATTCTTTTCAAGCACCTAATTGTGAGAGTCTGTCATTCCTTGGTTGTCATCTTTATTGTTAACCACCTTTCAGGGGCATGCAATAGATGTGCCTTGGCATTTGAGTTTGAAAGTCTTATTTTAATCTTGGATTTGATTTGTCTTATTTCCATATATTTAACAATGCATTGAAAGCTCCTCTTGCCTTCTGTATTCATAATTTGATGTCGCTGTCCATTCCTCCAACTTTGTCTGTGTTGCCACCAAGATATGTGAATGAATCTTGTAGGATTGTTTCTCCAAGTGCAATCTGACTGTCATGTGCCACATTTTTTCTCATGTATCTTTTTTTCTTGATGAAATGTCAGACCCGATTGCTGTGAACTCCAACTGGTATTCTCAGTTTCTTTTGCATCTTTTTCTTTTCTCTATGAATGTTCAGACCTAGCTGCTGTCTCCTCTCATCCGATATCCTTATTTTGTTTTGCTTTTAGTTTCAATTATCAGATAGAAGGGCTAAGTAATCTGCAAAGTCTAGATTGTTGTGCTGTTTTATCAGGGGCCACTGTATTCTATTCCAGGTGTTTTTTTTTGTTGCTCTTGTTTTCATAATCTAGTTTATTGCCAAATAGGAAGAGAAATGGTGACAAGAGATACTCTGCTTATCCCTTGATTCTTATCTCACAGGGGTCTGTAAGTTGTCCTTCATAAACTCTTCATTTCTTGTCTTCATGTTTTTTCTTTATTAAGTTGATAAACTTATGGTACTGATAGTAGCTTTGTTTGTAGCTTGTGCACATCAACAAATCTCTCTTCTTTGGCAACATGATGAGATATAGTCTGCTGATATTTCTTCGGTCTCTTCCA